>SKCR01003847.1:0-48514 GCA_019454045.1 Zanthoxylum bungeanum | reverse complement strand
AGTCAAAACGCACCACATTAGATCATAATGAGGCACTTAGCTAGGAAAAAGAAAACAGCTTTTAACCTCACCTTCGTTTTCTTATAACAAGAGTATCCTCCTATATGTCCCTAAAGGCGTAACTTGATGTGTGTAGGGTTAGGATCTCACCTTGAGGTCTTCGGTTTGAATCCAGGAATGCATTTCTTGTAAGATCATGGAATAACCAGAGGTTTTACCTATTCCGCTTAAACTCGAAAAAAGTGATTTAACGGCGGGATTTCCAAAAATTCTAAAAAAAAAAAAAAGAGTATCCTCCCAAATGAGATATGATATATCGTTACGTGGACAGGGCGAACCTGAAATGCACTCATCAGTAAAGATTGGTAGAACAACATTCAATTAAATCTTGGTAATTTATCAAAGATCAACACCATTATTTGCAGTTACACAAAGGCAACAATCACTGACACGTGATAAGAAAAAAAAAAAAACAAAAATCTAGGAGATTATTTCATAAAATCTAATAATACCAATGCTTTCACTATGCTAGAGAATTGATGACAATAGGTTTCTTGATTGCGCAATGAACTCAGTAAAATCAAGTACCACACAAGGCATGTACTTTGTGATCAACTGTGTGAGAGCCAGTTGACAGTTGACTAAGGGAAACATGAGGCAGCCAAACTGACATCAAGGTTCCACTTCTGTTAGATGGAAGGGGAGGAAACCTTAAGAGAGTGGTGAATGATGGCAATTCCAGGGATTGCCCTCTCTCTATCAATGACTCCTTTCTGAACCAAAATGAGGTAATCCGCAAAAGCATAATCTGGAAAACCAAAAAAAATGATGTACTTTGCTCTTCTATTTACCATTTATTCACATGTAACATGGACTTCCGAGAAAAATGACAGATTGTTTAACCTATGTTTCTTGTAAATATAAGTTCTCTAATGCTTGAACCCAAGTAAAGTTTTATACAAACATTAAACACATAATTCATGAGGGGTGACATTTACATTTAACATGAAACTAAAAGACTTGACTAAAATAAATTAGAAAAAGAACCACACTGACAGAAAGTTTCTTTCCAAATTAAGATTATTTGTAATTTAAAATGCCTACAATAAGCAATTCTCTATCTCTTCAAGAAATTCATAATTGAGCTCAACAAGCTTAATATATTTAAATTACAGATAATCTTTATCAGTAACGTAATGAGTATTTAAATTTAAAATATACATTTAATTTTCCTAATTTTCTGAGTAGCTAAACGTTGGGCATTGAAATTCAAATACAAAAGACAGATTTAGTGACGTTAACTTCAAAAACGACATCGTTTTTTTAAAAGAGAGAATGGACGACCGCCAGCTTTGCATAGGTCCTTAGTTTTTACATTAATATAAGTAAGTACATATTTATTCCATTCGTTTCAAATAGGTCCATCATTAATATTTTTACAAGCTTCTCCCACATGTTTTGAAGTGACCATGGACACTCTTTTCTTCAAAATTATTTTGTAGAAGTAGATATGTTTATTTAAATGTTAGTGGCTGAAAATTCGGGATTATCCTAAGTTATGACCTTATGCGGAATTATAAACAATAAGCAGGACAAGTCCTGTTACTGCTACTATGGATAAAATAACAGGCAACCACAATAACAATCAAATAAAATTATGCTGCAAAATATTAAAACAATAACAGGAATTAAAGCAGCAAAATAAATCAAACCACACAAAATTCAACACAATGATTTTGGTGACGAAGTGGAAAACTCTTACGAGTAAAAAATCACACTGGGTATAGGCTACCACCTGAATCCACTATATAGAGAAAAACTTACAGCGATGGTCAAGACCTATGATGGCAACTCCACCGACTCAAGTACCTCAATACTGCAAGAACTCAAGGCAACTCCTCAAGCCCGCGACCCACGGTTTTCTTCAGAACCTCTGAAGTCTCTGAGTAGATTATATCATCAATGACGCTGGAACTCCGACTACCAAACTTACTCCTAAAGAACTCTAAAGGCTTAGGGAAATTGGGTTAAGTTGTGTTGAAGATTTATCGAAGATTTGATTTCACCAAACAAATAGAAGACAAAACAATCAAAGAGTCTTCAAGGTGAAATCAAAGAGAGTTAAAAGCTTTAGAGAGATTTGGCTCAAGGGAAAAGTGTTTCAACTACTGAGAGAGACGGCTATAAGTTATATTTATAGGCAGAGCCGGCCGGTGGTTCGGTTCGGTTCAGAATCGAACCGAACCGGCCGGTTCCTGGTTCCACACTTAAGTGGAACCGAAACCGTAAACCGAACCGGTCGGTTCCGGTTCGGTTACGGTTACGGTTCCCCTTCCGTTTTTTTAATTTTAATAATAAATTTTTAAAAATAGGAAAAGTAGAAATTTTTTATTTTTTATTTTACTTCCGGTTCCAACCGGAATCGTACGGTTTCGGTTGGAACCGCTGGAATCGAATGGTTTTAGCGGTTCTAATCGGTTCGGTTAGGGTAAGAACCCTAACCGAACCGGTTAGGTTCCGATTCGATTCCGGAACCGGAACCAGTTGGAACCGGAACCATCTGGTTCCAACCAGTTCAGTTCCGGTTCCGAACTGGAACCTTGGCCGGGTCTATTTATAGGTAGGGTGAAAAGCTAGGGTTTTACAAGCCAATAACACTTTCAGATTGCAGTCGCGTTCGAACGCATACTAGAACGCTCCACGAACGCGCCCTTCTGTGAAGACTCGTTCGAACTCCAATCGAACGCACAACGAACGTGAGCTCTCTGAAATGCTCTCGTTCGAACCCAAAACAGAACGTGCCACTAACGCCACACATTCGAAAGTTGCAACGAACGCACCACGAACGCATGTCTGATGTACAGCAGCCAAAAACTAGTCCAATTGCACAAAGATCTTCACTACAGATTACAACTCAATTGAGCTTGTTCTGTCACGGACACATGCCAATAAAAATGGAACTAACAGTGGCGAATTCGACCCGTTTTACAAACGGTATCATCATAGAGTTTTCTATGAAATTTTAATTAAGAACATCAATAGATTTATGGTACGATTTGAAATATTGATTGACAATATAACTAGTTTATAAATATTATCGTAAGAATATAAGTTAGTTTATAAGTTCACCAAACTTTATATTAAACAGTACAATTAATAATATAATATTTAAAAAAGAATAGACTAACATTCTTAAAATTGAATCTCAACGTAACTAACTCTATCACAAATAATATCACATAACAATATATTAGAAATATCGTCCACTAAATTAATTAATAATCACATAATATTTTCTAATTCAACCTTCTCATATTTTAAATAGAACTTAAACCTACATAACTATGATCAATTACATCAAAATCCTGTAATTCACATCACCTTAGCTCAATTGCTCAACACCAAACCAAATTTTATTATCGGCGGAATCAAAACTAGTTCAATTGTTCTGTTTTTGATTGGCAACATTTGTAACAAAACTAATTCAATTAAATTGCAATAAGTTTTGAAGATTTCAGAGCAATTGGATAAGAATTTGGAAGACTTTGCATGAAGATATTAGAAGCTCGTCGTTATTGTCATGTTCGTACTCAAATTCGAATGAAATTGGGCATGGGATTTTCTTGCGTAGTGCGTTCTTCAGGACGTTCGAACGAAAACTTCTAGAGAGCTTGCGTTCCTTGTGTGTTCGTCAAGACGTTCGAACCGATTTGCAGAACAACTCACGTGCTTCCCATGTTCTTCAAGCGTTCGAACGTCCGTGCGCAACAAGGTTATTTCTGACGCGTTTTTGACGCCTATTTACTACAAAGAAAACCCTATATATTCCCCACTTATTTAAATAAAGCCTCAGTCACTGTACCTGATGTTGGAAACATATTATTCAGAACTACAATATCTTTTATTTTCAACCTTCTTGAGATTTCACCTTGAAAACTTATTTGATCCATTGTCTTCTTTCTTTTGGTGAGATTATTCTTTGATAAACCATCAACATAAAATACAACTTTAACTCAATACCCTAAGTTTTTAGAGTTCTAAGGAGGAGATTGGTAGTCGGAGCTCCGACGTTGCGAGTTCGCAAGGTTGATTCACTTAGAGACTTTAGAGGTTTTGAAGAATGTTGTTTGGTGCAGACTCGAGGAGTTCTTCGAGTTATTACAATCTAGAGGCATTTGAGTTGGAAAAGTTATTGCTTAAAGTCTTATACCATCACTGTAAGTTTTCTAATATTATAGTGGATTTGGCTAGAAGCCTATATACTCGGAGTGGTTTTTCTCTATCAAGAGTTATTCAATTCGTCAACAAAATCTATGTGTTGATTGTTTTACTTTCGGCTCTTTAATTATTACTTTTATTCAATTTGTGGAAATTCCTTAGACTTAAGGTTATTTAGGACTTAAACATAGAAACTCTACCCTAGACTTGTCTTAGATAGAGTTGGTTTATAATTTCGCATAGAGTCAAAATATTAAGTCAATTACAAATTTTCAATTGGTATCAGCTCTGACCTCATTCCTTGACCCGTAAACTATGAATAGAAATCAACCCTTAAACTGTTCCTCGTTCTTTAATGGGACTGAGTACCCTCATTGGAAGGTTCATATGAGAGCGTTCCTTAAATCCCTAAATGAGAGGGTGCAGATGTCAGTAGAGTATGGGTGAAAAGCTCTCGTGGTCATGGTTAATGAGGTTTCTTCCCTTAAAGATAAACTCATTTGGACCAAAGAGGACTTTGAAGGGAGCAATAGGAACAACAAAGTCATTAATGCTATTCATGTTGCTGTTTGCTCAGCTGAGTTTAGGAGAATCTCTATGTGTGAGATTGCCAAGGATGCATGGGACATTCTTGAGACTGTTCATGAGAGGACATTGTCTGTTAAGAACGATAGACTCTAAAAGCTTGCTACTAGGTTTGAAACGGATAGGATGAAAGAGAATGAAACCTTTGACAAGTTTTATTCCGAGATTAATGACATATTAATTTTAGCTTTGGCCTAGGTGAGACCATTCCTACGAAAATGATAGTTAGGAAAATCCTTAGATCTATACTTGAAATGTTTTTCCTAAAATTAATGCCATTGAAGAGAGCAACAATTTAGATTACCTAAAACTAGAGGACCTCATAGTAAGACATCAAGTGTATGAGAGCAAACTTCATGGTTATAGAAAGCCTAAGAACATAGTGATGAAAACCGGGAAGGAAGAAACAAATGGTTAATCTAATGGTGATGATGATGATTCTCTTATATATGTTGATATGGTCATATTTGTGAACAAGTTCAAGAAGTTTCTTAAGTTGAATAAAAGTGATTGTGGCTCTGATAAGAGTAGGGATGAGAAACCTAGAGAGAGTATTCGTTGTAGGAGAGAGTCTAGAAAATAAAATGATAGTAAACCTCAAGCTATTCACTGTCATGATTGTGAAGGTTTTGGGGATATAAGATCTGGGTGTCCTACATGAAATTACCTAAAAGCAATAGCGACAAGCAATCTCTATACCCTAGAGGGAGGGTGAATTGGGTTATCGCTATAAATGCGGAATTATAAAATCTTTGCCGATTTTAGCTCTTATTACCAAGTTGGGACTTAAGGCAATTTTCTCTATTCCAATTAATAGCTTATATGCAAGTTTTCTATTCAATATATATAAGCATAAATAAACTTACAAATAGTAAAAGTATAAGGAAAGAGAAATACGACACCGCGATTTATAGTGGTTCGGCCAAATGTGCCTACGTCCACTCCCCCAAGCCTCGCTTGAAGATTTCCACTAAAATCGAGTTTTCGTGGTTCACTCGCAACCAAGAGTTTTCCGCAAAGGAGCACTCCAAACCTTTTACACTTTTGAGTTTTATTCGTAGATTCACTCACAAACCTTTTACAACTACCCAAACTAATGGGATTTCACAACCACAAGTGTTTTGATAAAGAAAATTTGAAACACACTTGGGCACTCACAAATAATAAGAAGATTGTGTGAGTTGCAAACCCAAGTGTTCTAAGCTCACTACTAAATGTATGAAGGTGTAGTGTGTGTGAGCTTGTATGAGTGTTTAAGTAAATGAAGGTTTGAGACACTCTTGTATTTGCCTTGGTAGAATATGTATGAAGGTTTTCTAAGTCTCTGACCAAGCACAAAAGAGTTGGGGTCTTATTTATAATAAAATGAGAAGCCAATCCCCAAGTGTCAGCGAGACCGGTCTGGATACCGGTATGGCGACCGGTATACCGGTCTGGGTTTCCAACAGATACTAATGGCTATATTACCGTTGCACAAGTATATGTTAGACCGGTATGGTCACCGGTATAAAAACCGGTATGGTTTGGCCCGATTCCAGAATGTGTGCAAAATGAAGAGCTAGACCGGAATGGATCTCCTGGTTTCAGTAAATGCACCATAAAGGCTAGACCGGAATGTAGACCGGAATAGAGACCGGAATGGATACCGGAATGGATACCGGAATGGAGACCAGTATGCCTGTTTCTGATGACCAGTCAAGACTGACGGCACTCGGTATTTTGGCCATAACGTACTCTAGAAAATTCCAAATCAAGATCCTTAAATTTCTACATAAACTAGACAAATATATATATCTACTGTAAAAATTTCAGCTACAAAAACATTAATATGAATTTTATGGAATTTTTCTAATGTGACATGTATGCAAAAAACGCACATATGAATATGTTGTAGTAAAATGGCTCTAGCAAAAGTTTTATATATCGGAATTGTGTTCCGTTTGAACCATAGCAAACTAGAGACACATATATATATATTGGTATATCATTTGATATTAATTCAACTATTTTCTAGTTTTTGGAAGATCATTTACCGATGCACTTGTGCAAGAAGTTCATTTTGGTGCAAATAAAGTACAGATGATTCTTTTAGCATTCTAAGCCATTTTAAATGCAAGTGATGCAAAATGTATGATTCCTAAGAGCTTTAGATCATTTGAATAAACTCACTTACAATTAGATTTATCTCTTAATCATTATCTTGATCTTCATCTTGCTGGGCTCTTACTTCTTTGTGCTATTGATCATCTTATAACTCATTTTAGCTTTTCACCACATATGTTTCGACACTTTTTGTATTGCTTCGTGTTTGCACGTCGAAGTCTTCTTTTGTGTTGACGTCATCAAAATCCATTTATGCGACCAAGTCGCCAACAATCTCCCATTTTTTGATGATGGCAACCCCTTAAAACTTGTTGATACTTGTGAGCTTCTTGGAGTCCAAATTTGACAATTTTTCTCCCCCTCAATATGTGATTTTCTTTAATAAAGCTCTATAAAAACTTGACAAACACATTAATACAATTACTCTCCCTTAAACCAAGGGTGAGGGTAAAACAAGTTTTAATCTCATTCTAATGATTTCTCCCCCTTTGACATTATCAAAAAGTGGAGAAGTAAAAATTTTAATTTAAATGGGATACCAAATAAATATGTGCATTAAATAATGATACCAAAAATTTAAAAAAATGTGTATGCACATTTGGCATTTCCCCTTTTTTGCCAAAAAAAATCAAAATCAAAATTCATGCATAAAAGAGCATTTTTCAGAAGATAGATACTCATGAATACCATTTAAAATCTAAGATCATCTTAAGCATAATTTCTTCCCAAATTTGATACCAATTAAAAATATATCAATACATTCCATGATACTAATTAATTAATTATCAAAGTCCATGCATTTCATGATATTCATATAAGATTATGTCAATTTACATACATTTCATTTTCAACCAATTAGTTCATATGGAAAGACATATTCAATTAAGTGATCACATATATTGCATTTAAATTAATAAATTTTATGTGATACCAATTGAAATAAAGAAGGGGTTTAAATGTATGATTAAGGCATTTAATGATATCAAATAACAATTGATACCAAGAGAAAGTTAAAGACATTGCCTAATCACTTTGTATGCTTAAAAAATATATTAGCCAATATGAAATATGCATACATATGTGATTTAAGAGGAAACGGTACCAATGTTTCCGTGAATACGGATTTTACCTTTACCGTTGCAATCTCTCTTTGAGTATTTGGGATCAATTTTGCAATTCTCTTTAAAGATCCATTCCCAAAGCTCCCCCTACAAATTTATCAATTGCACTTTGGTACCCAAAACTTCTTGGGTTCATTGGGGTTAATTTTGATTCCTTGAGGAATCCATGCATTCTTAATCACATTCTTGTACATGCATTCAAAAAAATTTTGTCCCTTTTTATTACATGCATGACATGTGACTTTTTCATTAATAGCAATATTTTAGCATGAGAATCGAATGTCTTAACAAAATAGTTCTTCAAAAATTTCCGTTTAATATAAGGCCTATATCCTAATCCTTCTCTTTTAAAAGCACATTTTTGGGATCCAATAAGCATATTAAAATTTTTATGTCCCAATGTGAATTTACTAAGTATGTTTTGCAAATCTACAATCTTAGTATTTAATAAGACATTTTCATTCAAAATAGAATCGCAATCGCATGTCTTAAAGCTAGATGGCATATTAGATATGGCAGTTTCAAGTTCTAGCTTTCTCAATTTTAAACATGCATTTTCATCATCTAAGCATGCAATTCCGTTTCATGTTTAGCCTTTAAGCAAATAATTTCATTATCTAAAACATGAATTTTATCCATACAACATGCATGATCATTTTTAAGTATAACATGCTCATTTTTAACTAATTTTAATTTCTTTTTAAGGACATCACACAATTCTTTTAAGCTATTAAAAGCATTAAGTAAATCATTATAATCTTGAGAATTGTGTACCTTTCCTTCTTCGCTTTCTTCTTCACTTTCAAAGTGGAAGTCGTCATCTGTGATAGCCATGAATACTAGATTTGTTCTTTCTTTGTCTTGGACCTCCTCTTCCTCCTCGGATGAGCTAGAATCACTATCGCTCCAAGTTGAAGTACTTTCATTGCCTTTTTCTTTGATTTTCCTTTCATTATTCTCAATGGGCAATCGGTGGCTATATGACCCGGTTTGTTGCATTCATAACAAACAATTTTCTTGTTTTTCCGCGGCCATTTTTCTCTTTCTTTTCATCCGTATTTGATTTTCCTTTTTCTTTACGGTTTTAAGAAGCTTCTTGAAGTTCTTGTTTATTTTAGCCAACTCATCATCACTATCACTTGAGCTTGAGCTTGACTCGTCTTTTCTTCTTGCTTCCAAGGCGATATTTTTCCTTGTTCTCTTCTCATATTCTCATTTTATCCATCTTGATTTCCATTTCATACTCTAGTAATTTGCCGACCAAATCATCAATCTTCAATGTGTTTATGTCGTTTGCTTATCTAATGAAGGAGGTATAGCTTCTAAATTCCTTGGGAGTGATCTTAAATTTTCTTCACTTGATCGGATGTCCCGATGAATTTTCCCAAGGCTCCCAAATGATTGATGATAATCGTAAACCTCGAAATCATGTGATTAATTTCTTCCCCCGGATTCCATCTTGAAATTATCCAATTCGCACATGAACTGGTTGATCTTCGATTCCTTCACTTGGCTTGTGCCCTCATTGACCATTTCCAAAGACTTCCACAAATCATAAGCATTTCCACACTGCGGAAGTTTGCTTACTTGATCTCGATCAATGGCACATAGGAGTTGGTTGAGTGCCTTAACATTTTGTGAGACTAGTTTTACATCCTCACTATCTCATTCTAAGCTCGGTTTTGGAATATCAACTGCTATCCTTTTCATTGGTACTTTTGCACCCCGTGTAATCACCAAATAGGATTGCGGATCAACGACAATGAGATAATTCAACATCCTCATTTTCTAATAATTGTAGTCCGTTCCGGTGTAAAACGGAGGTCTAGTCGTTGAAAATCCCTCGGCAAGATTTGACCAGTTGCTTGTAGAAGCCATGATATATTCTCGGACGGTTAAGTCTTGTAGAGAATACCTCGCTCTGATACCAACTAAAATTACCTACAAGCAATAGCGACAAGCAACCTCTATACCCAAGATGGGGGTGAATTGGGTTATCGCTATAAATGCGGAATTATAAAATCTTTGCCGATTTTAGCTCTTATTACCAAGTTGGGACTTAAGGCAATTTTTTATATTCTAATTAATAGCTTATATGCAAGTTTTCTATTCAATATATATAAGCATAAATAAACTTGCAAATAGTAAAAAGTATAGGGAAAGAGAAATACGACACCGCGATTTATAGTGGTTCGGCCAAACGTGCCTACGTCCACTCCCCCAAGCCTCGCTTGAAGATTTCCACTAAAATCGAGTTTCCGTGGTTCACTCGCAACCAAGAGTTTTCCGCAAAGGAGCACTCCAAACCTTTTACACTTTTGAGTTTTGTTCGTAGGCTCACTCACAAACCTTTTAGAACTATCCAACTAATGGGATTTCACAACCACAAGTGTTTTGATAAAGAAATTTTGAAACACACTTGGGCACTCACAAATAATAAGAAGATTGTGTGAGTTGCAAACCCAAGTGTTTTAAGCTCACTACTAAATGTATGAAGGTGTAGTGTGTGTGAGCTTGTATGAGTGTTTAAGTAAATGAAGGTTTAAGACACTCTTGTATTTGCCTTGGTAGAATATGTATGAAGGTTTTCTAAGTCTCTGACCAAGCACAAAAGAGTTGGGGTCTTATTATAATAAAATGAGAAGCCAATCCCCAAGTGTCAGCGAGACCGGTCTGGATACCGGTATGGCGACCGGTATACCGGTCTGGGTTTCCAACAGATACTAATGGCTATATTACCGTTGCACAAGTATATGTTAGACCGGTATGGTCACCGGTATAAAAACCGGTATGGTTTGGCCCGATTCCAGAATGTGTGCAAAATGAAGAGCTAGACCGGAATGGAGACCGGAATGGATCTCCCTGGTTTCAGTAACTGCACCATAAAGACTAGACCGGAATGTAGACCGGAATAGAGACCGGAATGGATACCGGAATGGAGACCAGTATGCATGTTTCTGATGACCAGTCAAGACTGACGGCACTCGGTATTTTGGCCATAACTTGCTCTAGAAAATTCCAAATCAATATCCGTAAATTTCTACGTAAACTAGACACATAGATATATCTACTGTAAAAATTTCAGCTACAAAAATATTAAGATGAATTTTATGAAATTTTTATAATGTGACATGTATGCAGAAAACGCACATATGAACATGTTATAGTAAAATGGCTCTAGCAAAAGTTCTATATATCGGAATTGTGTTCCGTTTGAACCATAGAAAACTAGAGACACATATATATCTATTGGTATATCATTTGATATTTAATTCAACTGTTTGCTGGTTTTTGGAAGATCATTTACCGATGCACTTGTGCAAGAAGTTCATTTTGGTGCAAATAAAGTACATATGATTCTTTTAGCATTCTAAGCCATTTTAAATGCAAGTGATGCAAAATGTATGATTCCTAAGAGCTTTAAATCATTTGAATAAACTCACTTACAATTAGATTTACCTCTTAATCATTATCTTGATCTTCATCTTGCTTGGCTCTTACTTCTTTGTACTCTTGATCATCTTATAACTCCTTTTAGCTCTTCACCACATATGCTTCGATACTTTTTGTATTGCTTCGTGTTTGCACGTCGAAGTCTTCTTTTGCGTTGACGTCAACAAAATCCATTTATGTGACCAAGTTGTCAATACTACACACCTAAAGTCCAAGGGCAAAAAAGTTAAGACAGTCTCCCAGGATGATTCAGAAAGTGGTTATACCTCTGATGAGTCTTCTAAGAAGAAGTGTAATTACATTGTATTTTCTTCCAGTGTGTTGGGATTGATAGAGGCTAATGGCAGTGACATGGATGCCCATTTAAAATCCTCTCATAATGAATCGGGATAATCTTCTGATAACTTATACTGAATTGTATAATGAGAGTTTAACTATCAAAAATACATGTGTTGAGGTTACTAAGAGACCGAAAGAAAGTGAAATAGAAAAGAATGAAGTTCAATATAAGTTTGACAATAACCTTACTGTGGTTGATGATCTCAAAAAGACATGATAATAAGTTATGATGACAATATTGCAATTTTCATTGATCAAAAATGAAATCTGAAAACAACACGAGTTATCATTGATCAAAAAAAAAAAAATCACAGATAATATAACGTAACAATATATTAAAAATATCGTCCACTAAATTAATTAATAATGAAAGAATATTTTATAATTCAACCTTCTCATATTTTAAATAGAATTTAAACCTACACAACTCTAATCAATCACATCAAAATCCTGTAATTCACATCACCTGAGCTCAATTGCTCAGCACCAGGCCCACATTTTATTATCGGTGGAATCAAAAGTAGTTCAATTGCTCCATTTTAATTACTTCCATAACAAAATTAATTCAATTAAATTATAATGAGTCTTGAATATCTCAAAATAATTAGACAAATATTTGGAAATATTTGCGTGAAGATATCAGAAACTCATCGTTAATGTCATTTCGTACTCGAGTTCGAACGAAATTGGGCAGAGACTTCTTATGCGTAGTGCGTTCTTCAGAACGTTCGAACAAAAACTTTCAGAGAGCTCGCGTTCGTTGTGCGTTTGGCAAAGCTTTTTGCATCCATCTGATACACATCTCCCAAACCAACCCTTATCAGTTTCTCTTGAGCTTACTTGTCCAAAATCTACTCAACAAGAGAGCTACTACTTAACTCAAAATGATACAACAGCCCACTTCATTGAGCCTTGCATTGACATTTAACTTGCCTGAAGCTTATGATGCTGCTTCACCTAAGGCTTATGCAGACAAATCCTACTGGTCTGGACCTGACATTGATGAAGATGGAAGATAATGTAGATACATCAACCAATAAATCATTCGTCACGCGTGTTAAAATATTAAAAAGCAACCTAAAAAATAAATATTAAATCATATATGTCATTTACTAATTTGTTAGTGATATCACGTCACTCATAACTCCGTTGCACCAAAAAATTACTCAACTCGGATAGTTAATATGTAGATACATCAACCAATTTTTTTCCTTTTTGGATTATGTATTTTTAAACTTGATGTGTCACTATAGGTATAATAATATCATTCTTTTTTTTTTATCTGTTTTTTCTCTACCATGATGACATGAAATGGTTTCTTCTAATGTGGTTGAAATGGACTTCACAACAACATAATCCATCACATATTGATTTATAACGCGGGAGAAATTGATTTTATTGCAAAAGAATAAAAATAAAATAAATAATAATTAAAAAGCTGACCATAAACCAACACTCTGTAGAATGTGAGGATGACATCCAAGAGAGAGTACAAGATTGCTCCTGCCGGAAATGGTGAGAAGAAAAACAAACATTGAAGCATTAATTTCATAAAGAAAAAAAGGTGTGAGCCTATTATCATAATTAACCAAAAAATTGAAGTGTTACCGTTTAGTTTCTGAACCTTCATTGCAATTTTGCAATAGTCACAGCCGCGGTCACATAGAGCCAATCTTCGATGCCAGCTAGAAAACCAAAATAACCATGTCTCCATGGCCCATTCAGAATTAAACTGCCACAGACTCCGCAAAATCCAACAAAGAAACCGAGAATCAAACTGATGTAGAATCCTAGAGCCTCGTCATCTTCTGGAGTGTCTCTATCTTCAGTAATGGATGGATTTGGAGCTGTTTCTTCATCCGAACAATTTGAAAGTGGGAGACCGCAAAGTTCAAGATTTCCAGCATATTGTGAGGAATTGAAGCTCTGAAGTTGTGTGCTTGTTGGAATTTTACCGGACAAGTTGTTGTATGACAAGTCCATGACACCAAGACGATTTAACTGGGAAAGGCTCGGGGGAATGCGACCAAAAAGATGGTTTCTGGACAAATCGAGGAAATCCAATGATTTTAATCGACCAATATTTGGAGAGATTTGTCCAGTCAAATGGTTTCTTGAAAGGTTTAAGCCAATCAACCCCACAAGATCCATAATCTCTTCAGGAATAACTCCACCTAATATGTTATTTGAAAGATCAAGGCTCTTCACAAGTCCTAGTGTAGTTTTGTACATGTAATTATTTCCTTTCCATGTCAACTCTACATTGTTATCATAGCTAATTTCCACGGTTTCCATACTACTTACCATACAAATCTCGCCATAGCTAATGGCGAGATTGGAACTTTTTTCTTGGGTCATGACAGTAAAATTATTGAAACACTTTGGTATGATTCCTGATATATTGTTTAAAGAAAGATCCAAGACCTGAATGGATGAAAGAAGACATAACTGAAAAGGTATGTTTCCGTGGAATTTATTGGATTTTAGTCTAAGAACAATCAAATTTGGAAGCCACTCCCCTATCCACGTCGGTATCTCTCCATGTAATACATTGTTCCCAAGATCCAGAACTCTCAGTTTTGAGCAGTTCTTCAAAGAAGATGGCAATTCTCCAATTAACCTGTTATTTTGTAGACTCAATGTTTCCATATTTTGTATGAAGCCTATCGAGTCTGGAATATTTCCAGAGAAACTATTATTTGCCAAATTAACGATGCCAAGTATATCAAATTTCATCCAACAATCTGGAAGCCTTCCAGATAGAAGGTTATTTGAGATATCAAGAACCATCAATTGGTGGCCATTGATAGAGCATAAGAAGGAAATCGACCCTGAAAACTTATTGTTGGAGAGATTTAAGACTGAAACATTTGAAGGAATTGATGGAATTGGACCATCAAAATTGTTTGAACTGAAATCTAAACAATTACAACTAGGACCAAACCTCAAAGACAAATCTGGAAGTTTACCACTGAGCTGGTTGGTTGAGAGACTTAAATAAGAAAGTTTACTGGAAAAATTCCAAAACCAATCAGGGAGAGTACCTGAGATTCCAGCATTGGAGATATTAAAGCCAGCGAGTTAGCAATGAATTCCTGCAAGTTGGAGAGATTTAAAAAAAATGATTTAGAAATCACATTCACACCTGTCAATGAATTCTCTGAAAGCATCAGAATCTCGAGCTTGTTCATGTGGTGGAGGCTTTCATTTATAAACCCGTTTAAACGATTATCATTGAGATTTAAATAGCTCAATGATGAAAGTTCTCCAAGATCAGGTATGGGCCCTGTAATGTCATTGGATGATAAAGCCAGCCACTCCAGTGAACTCTTCATGCATCCACTAGAAAGATTTTGAATGAAGTGAGAGAGCTGTCCACTGAGTTTATTTCCAGACAAGTCTAATCTATTTAAGCTACACATGTTTCCAAAGAATTTTGGAATTCCACCTTCAAGTTGATTGGAATCGAGAGATAGATTTCTAAGAGAACCATGTACTGTCCAAAATCCTCTGGAATTGAACCTTGTAATTGGTTTTCACCAAGATCAAGTTCAACAATATTCTTACTAAGATTGAAAAGCCATGGGTATATTAATGAGGAAGTGAGATTGTTACCTCCGAGATAAAGGGACTCAATAGACGTAGAATAACTAAAATTGAAATGGGAAATAAACAAAGAAGGATTTATTAGCGGAAGAACACACGAGGTTAGGTTTAATACTTTTAGGGAATGAAGCTTGCCAACCACTAGAAACCAATCACTAGATTTAGAGAGATTGATGCCTTCCAGGTCAAGGTTTGTTAAAGAAGAAAGATGAGAAAGCCAATCAAGGCTTCCAACACTAAATAAATTATAGTTCCCATGTAGGTCAAGATATTGCAATCTTGAAAGGTTACCTAGCTGAGGAGGAATTGGTCCTTCAAACTCAGAAGAAGTGAGTCTGAGGTAACTCAATTTGCTGAGGGAACCAATGAACTCAGGAATTGGATTTCCGCTGAAGTTATTGTAACTAAGATCCAAATGTCTTAATTCATGCAATTTAAGCAAAGCAGGACTGATTGTACCTTGCAAACTCGAGAATTGAAGATCAAGAACAAATACATGACCTGTTGTGTTGCTACAGCGGACACCTGTCCAGAAACAGCAATCTCTTCTCTCATCTTCTCCTCCCCAGGAAGAAAGGACGCCAGATTCATCCACCAGGCTTTGTTTGAAAGTGAGGAGCGCTTCCCTCTCCTCGTCAATGCACTTTATTATTATACTACTCGTAGAATCAGCAACTACTCTTGGCTCCAATTCAAACCAAATCACACAAAACAATGCTGTATATTGAAGGAGAATGAACCAATTGGATGGCATAATTCTTGTATTAATAATCAGCAGCTTTGTGTATATATTTGAGGTGAAGATATCTGAAACCCTGGAATCCATGCCAATTTATACTATGCATAACCATCACCTCAGCAAGTCTTCAGTTGACTTGGTAATTGACTTTTAATTCTTTTTTTTTTTTTTAATTTTATTTCAACTCAAGATGCTTAAATGTAAACGAGTCTCCAAAACGTGTTTGAGTTTGAATTTTCTGTCATTACAGTTTGAATTGAGAGAAAATTACACAGGAAAATAATGCATTGCCTCCTAAGTATATAATAAATACAACTATCTGTACTTAAAAAGAGGGTAAATTGAGTCATGGTCTAAATAGGAGAAAATAAAATTTCTTGCTGATTTTATGTTATTAGACTAGTAATTTTGCCAATTAAGTTTATTAATCAATTTTTCAATCTCAAGTTATGTTAAATAATACAGAAAGATAATATTAAGTTTACGATAAAATAAAGAGATAGAATTAGAGAAATTGACACAGATGATTTATAGTGGTTCGGCTAATTACGTCCCCTCCTCCAAACCGCACATGAAGATTTCAACTAAGTTGAATCCATAACTTACACCAAGTTTTTCGTGGTTCACCTGCAACTAAGAGTTTTATTCCCTATATGCACTCCAAACATTTACACCATAGTTTTTTTCAATGGCTCACTCTTAATCCCTTACTATGAGTTTTGTTCCTATACTCACTCACGACCTTTACACAATGTCCTTTTGAGTATACCTACTCAACAATAGTCTTCTCAACCACAAGTGTTTGAATAATGAAGATTAAGTACAACTTGATACTTACAAAGATAATAAAGATTTAGTGCGAGTTGCTAACCTAAGAACTCTAAGCTCACTACAAATGATAATGAAGGTGTAGTGTGTGGGCTTGAGTATGAGAACGTATGAATATGAAATTTTTTTTAAACTCTCTGTTTTTTGCCTCAGAATAAATTGTATAAAAGTTTTAGAGCTTTGAAAAAAGGAATTTGGGGCTCAATATATAGTGAAAGAGAAAACTGTCTCAAATATTCTGTCTAACACCGGTATGTCGGTCTCAGAGGCTAGAATGTCGATGTGTCAAAATATAACAGCTATATTACTATTGAATATTTAAGCTCAATATCATATTACTGACCGGTATGGATCATTCTGGTTTCCGATAACATGCAAGATATGAAAGTTGACCAGTATGAATGTTGTATGCTCACCGGTTCCAACAATTGTGCAAGCCCTAGACTGACTGGTATAGAGTAGCCCGCTTCCAGAAATGATGTAAAACTGCTCAGAATAGAGCAGGGACATCGATATGTCGGTGGGGATCGATATGTCGGTCTCATTGCCAAAATGCAGGATTTGAAAGTTAAAATCCCTTTTCACATAACCCTAATGTTTCTATATGAATGTGCATTTATCCAATGAGGTTAGAGACTTAAATTAACAACTCATTTTACAAAAAAAAAAAAAAGCCTTAAGCTAAAATCATAAAAGATTTTCTTCATTTGTCGCTTGAGTCTTCACATTTATTACTCTTCATTACCAATGTGCTTCGACATCTTTTTGTAATGTCCGCTAATGCGCATCAAAGTCTTGTAGTATTGCATCATCAAAATCCATATTTGAGAATATATTGCTAATAATCTCTTCATTTTTTTATGATGACAACTTTTAAAACTTGTGAAGCTTTGAAAGTCTAAAATTATTGACGATTTTGCTCCCCCTCAATGTGTAATTGTCTTCAATATAGCTCTATAAAAACTTAGAAAAATACATTAGTACAACTTTACTCCCTCTTAATACAATGATGCATGAAACACAAGTTTTAATTTCATCCTCATGATTTCTCCACATTTGACATTATCAAAAAGGATGGAGAAGCAATCAAATTAAGTTCCATGAGATACTAAGACCGGAGTGATCACACACGTATAACGCAAGCGCCCGTATCGCTCAAGTCGTATAAAAAGTATCGATCCCACGAGGACTTAATACCTAAGCTATTAATTTATGAAGCCAAATGTTTGCGAGTATCTAATAGATTGGTTGTTGATTGGATGATGATTTTAAACTAAAACAAGTAAATAAAATAGTACGAATGTAAATTAAAAGAAAATTCAACATTATTAAACTATCTAGGATTGTGAGTCCTTCCGATATCTTTTAACGATGAAGTGGTTATCTCATTTTTGTGCAATAAATTGGTTTATTAACCTAGAACACGAAATTATGCAAAAGCCTCTTCCGATAGTCAGATGCCAACACCCAAAGTAACCCAATTAACTATATTTCTATGTTAATTAAGAAATTTCGAATTCATTAAGTTTAAGTTCCAATTATGGCTACCCCCGTCCGGCAAATATATTCATATCTTATAAGGAAATCTACCTAAGAGACATTTATTCCAAGGTGAGATCATGAGCTATTGGGTCTAAGGCTAAACCTAAAATCCATTTTTCAAGTTCATTTTAAGTTTACCAAATCAATCTTATTAATGGCCAATTAACGAGAAGCATTAAGACTAAGGCTCAATAAATAAATCTTTATATTACTCATAAGTGTGGTTTATACCCACTTATTACAGCATCCTTAGCGTAATACTTAGTTATGTTTCGACTCATTTAGTGTCATTTATAGTTTATTTTATGTCTTGTTTGTAGGAAGCATAAGAACATGAAGAATGGATCAATTACGCGTGTTTCGGGAACTGTTGGAAGCATCGGACTCAAGAATAGGCAAAACCAGCATCAGTTGCGCACTGAATTGAAGAAGGCTATAACTTTTGATCTAGAAATAATTATGAGACCCATAATATATCAATTTGCATCTACTCGAAAATATCTATTCAGTTGTGCACACTGGCGCCACGTCGCCCTCGGCAGAACAACGCCCATACAAATTCCAGAGAGCTGGGCGTTGTGGCGCCAATTGACTAGCGCCCCAACTCCCCTCACGCGCACCAGATATATTATTTTGAGGGTTTTCACATGCCCATTGATTCTAAGACTTTATTATAAATACATTAGTTCGTCCACAACTCAAAAGGGGAGGCTAATACACAACACAAAACACCAAAATACATATTTTAGAGAGATCCAATGAGGAGGATTGAAAAGTAACAAGAGAAGACGAAAGCAGTGACGTCCGAAGAGGAAGTGATTCAATTCAGGTTTTATCTTCTTGTTTCTTTCTAAGAACTCTAATAATTTCCATTAGATTCATGACTTGTTTATCATTGTTTTTATCTATTGTCATGAACTAAACTCCTTAATTCTGGAGAATGATGCAACTGATGCTTGAACCTTGTAATTGTTTGTCAATTTTGTTATGAAGTTTTATTCAATTTATTTGTATTCTCTTGAGTTTAATGCCTTGTGTTTGCTGGCCACAAATATGATGATATATGTTTAGAATCTATCACTCGAGAGAGGGGATTTTGAATAGATCTAGAGAATATAACCTATGATTTTATAGAGTTCGAGAGAATTTGTATTCATTTGAAGTCATTAACATAGAATCACAAAGCGTAACGAGTTGTTAATTACTATATTTTTATAAGGATATCAAAGTCTGTAGTTGATGATATTTTCACTGTTGCTCGAGAGAGGGAGTGAATATTTTAGGAATTTTGACTTATAAACAATATAACTGAATAAGGATTAATTGGCATGACAAATACATAGGAGACAGCTAGGTGAAATCAGGATCCAGAATCCAGAATCTTATCGTATTAGTTCCTCATATCAAATTATTTTATATTTTATTTATTTAATTAAATCTTTGTTAATTATCATCTAAATAAAGTTAGGATTATCCATTGTAGTACTTAGTGTGAGTTAACGCAATCCCTGTGGGTTCGACACTCTAAACTCATCTATACTAAAACTTGACACCGTACACTTGCGGTACGTATAAAATATCACAATAAGTTTTTGACGCCGTTGTCGGGGATTGTTTGTTTAATTCATATTAATACTACTACCAAGTAATCTTAGCTTTAATTTAAATTTTTATTTTTACTTTATTTTCTTTATTTTTGTCTTAAGTTTTATTTTTGTTTTTAATTTTTTAATTTTTTAATTTTATTTTATTTTTTTATATTTTTTCCGTACGGGGAGAGTTGGAAAAGAAGCAATGACAGATTCTATCGGTGCACTAATAGCTCAAGTATCGTCCCTCACGACTCATCTAGAAATATTGACAAATCAAATGAACTAACCGTTTATTGGAGATGTTTCTGCTAATGGAATGCTCTTACCCAACAGAGGAGCAGGATTTGAACAAGTACAGTATGTGAACAATCGAAACTTCAACAACAATATAGGCATTCCTATGCCTAATTATTATCATCCAAATTTTTCATATGCTAATATGGAGAACATTTTGCAACCTCCTCATGGCTTCAGTTATCCAAGAGCTGAGAAGAAACATTCCTTAGAAGACCTCATGAGCACATTTGTATCTACAACTTCAGAGAGGTTTGAGAAGAATAAGTCAAGGATGTATAACATCGAAACACATATGGGTAATATGGGGGTAATATTGAAATCTCTAGAAGCGCAAATTGGGCTGCTTCTTTCTTCCATGGCCAATCAACAAACATGGATGTTTCCGAGTAATACTGAAGTCAAACCCAATGAGCAATGTCAAGTCAGAATCCTTGGGAGCAGAAAAGTGATTAAAGACATCTCTCAGGACTTAGGCAGTAAAGACAAAGAAATGATATTTCAGGAGGAAACAATAACAGAAAAAAGAACAAAAGTGAATTGAAAATGAAAGTTCAAGATGAAGAAGTCACCTTAAATGTTTCCAGAGCTATGCCGAGTTCTCAAGGTGATGCAGAATGTCACATGGTAGATATAATATAGAAGGGAGTTGTAAACATGTAGGGTGAATCAGTATTGCAGCAACCTACGAGCATAGTGCAGCCATGCATTAAAGAAGATTCTCCACAGCTAAATCCGAAACCAGTCCCAAAGCACCGTAAAAAGAGGAAAAGAAAGGCCAGTACTCACTTGGAGATGATCCCTAGAAGGCTAAAAAGGAGGTCGAGCCAATTTTGCCGAATGTGCAGTCCAGAATTTCCAACTGTGGGACAATTTACATATCCTAGAAGACCATCTATGAATAAATTACCACGACCTGCCAAGCTATCTTTTTCATGTCATAAGAACCGGTGGATACTAAAGAAGAAAGAAAATAAAACTACCCAGTTCACTACGTTTAAGCCACCATAACCATTTTGGGTGGTTGATTATGGCCGAATATGTTAAACTTAGCGCTAGCGGGGAGGCAACCCTTGCATTTGTTTTATTATTATTTTCTTTATTTTAAATTTTTTTAGTTTATTGTGGGCTATTTATTAGTTTGCATGTTATTTACTCAGGTAACACGAAACACACAAAGCCCGCGCAACCAAATTTTAATCAGTAGGAGTCTGATCAACTCCATGTATTGTAGTGTTGTTCCTCACTCTTGTTATGTTTTTTTAATCTTTCATTAAGGATAATGCAAGTTTTAAGTTTTGGGGTGTGTGTATGCTGTTTACTTGTTATTTATTTGTTTATGAAAAAAATATTTTTTTTTAGTCCTAGATAGTAAAACATAAATCCTATAATGAATTTTGTTTGTTTATAAGTGAAATTTTAGAAATGATAAGTGCCAAATTTACTTTTATCTGATACCTTGAGTAGTTGATCTATGTTAGACTCATAAGCACTCAATTATAGGTTTTTAGATGTCAAAACTTAAGTAATTGACAAGGTCACTAGATATATATCTTGATTTGCTAGTGTTATGATGTATGGTATGAATAGAAATAAAAGAAAAAAGTCTCTAAAGAAAGAAAATAAACCACCTATGACCGATAAGCGTGAAGCTATCGATGGGCGAGTATTAGGACCACTATGAGGAGAAATGTTACCTTAAAAGGTAGGTGAGTTAAAAAAAAAAAAGGAAAGAAAAAGTTCAAAAAAAATGCAAAAGAGACAAGAAAAAGAAAAGAAAAATCATACCATACTGAGCACAAAATAAAGCAATTACAGAGTATACTTGAGATATCTAAATTGGTTTGACCCATCGATCTCAATTTTTAAACGAAATCATTAAGTTGGCTTACTTAGGAATCAAGATGTGAATGAACCTTTACACACACACACATTGAGTCTAGCCTAGATGAATTATTCGGGAACTTGGATCTGAGCTGAATTACGTACTTTGAAGGTTCTCTGATTTCATTGATAAGCACTATTTGAGGACAATTTTGTGCATAACTATCGAGATTATTTTAATTTTTTTATTTGTTTTATATTTTTGCGTGATTGTGTATGAATGATGTTTGTGGGTGCATCACTGTAAGCCCTCACGAGACTATAACCCATCCACTAAGGCCGCCTAGGGGTTTAAATGCTTGTTGCATACGCTAAATGCAATCATGATCCCTACGAAGGTAGCTAAGTTAATTTAGTTATTTTTATATGTTTATTCGTATTTAGTTTTATTTTATCTGATCGGGACTAGCAAAATCTAAAGTTCGGGGGTGTTTGATAAGTGCGGTTTATACCCACTTATTTGGGCATCCTTAGTCTATTATTTAGTTATATTTCGAGTCATTTAGTTTCATTTATAGTTTATTTTATGTCTTGTTTGTAGGAAGCATTAGAACATAAAGAATGGATCAATTACGCATGTTTCGGGACCTATTGGAAGTATTGGACTCAAGAACAGGCAAAACCAGCATCAGCTGCGCACTGAATTTAAAAAGGTACAACTTTTGATCTATAAATAGTTATGAGACCCATAATATATCAATTTGCATCTACTCGAAAAGCGCTATTCATTTGTGCTCACTGGCGCCGCGGCGCCCTCTGCAGAACAATGCCCATACAAATTCCAGAGAGCTGGGTGTTGTGGCGCCAATTGACCAGCGCGCCTCACGCCACCAAATACATTATTTTTAGGGTTTTCACATGCCCATTGACTCTAAGACTTTATTATAAATACATTAGTTCGTCCACAACTCAAAATGGGAGGCTAATACACAACACAAAAACACCAAAATACATATTTTACAGAGATTCAAGGAGGATGATTGAAGTACAACAAGAGGAGATGAAAGAGGTGACGTCCGAAGAGGAAGAGATTCAATTCGGGTTTTATCTTCTTGTTTCATTCTTAGAACTCTAATAATTTTCATTAGATTCATGACTTGTTTATCTTTGTTTTTATCTATTGTCATGAACTAAACTCCTTAATTCTGGAGAATAATGTAACTGATGCTTGAACCTTGTAATTGTTTGTCAATTTTGTTATGAAGTTTTATTCAGTTTATGTGAACGCTGGTTTTCGTCTGAGGTCAATAATCGTGAATTTATAGTACGAGGGCACTAGTGTTTTTGCAAAATAATGGTAGAATGAGCGGGGAGTACTGCCCACCAGTGTGGTGGGTTCCGAAGGCACTCCGACGCTCAAGCTAGTAGTGAAGACGAGCTATAAATAATGAAATAACAAGGCTTGATGTTACCTTGACTTCTGTTGACTACCGTAAGGGCAGTGGCTAATGTTTAGAGAGTAAGAAGCTTAGAAAGCTCAAGTATGAGAGCTAAGACCTGCCTAACAATGAATCACTTCTTCTCTTTATAAGCTCATTTGAGATCTGCTTTAAAGGTCTACTTTAACTCCTCCACTAATTGTTTGTCAGTTGAATATCAAAAATGACTAACCACATAAGGGAATTACTGACATTGATTATGGCGTTTTAGGCTTGGGGTAACTGACAAGTTTTGGGTATGCATAGAAGGCCTCTCTGGGGATGAGGAGGTAACCCGACCATTGGATTTGGTCTGTTCTGGGTTCTGTTTGGTGGGATTGGACTGTTACTGTTAGTGGGCCTGAAATGAAAAGTCAAGAATGCCCTTGCCCCAAATTTTGCCCATACAGCTTGTCCCATACTCTATAAGTCTAGAAATCCTTGACTTTGAGAGTATTTTTGTGCATGTCAAATGAGATAGCACGTGGGGGGACCTGCTAACTGAACCTAACGAAGGTTCAACATTAATTTATTTGTCCTTGTCGTATGGACTGATGGAAGTCCAAGTTCTTCAATTGACTTGACATAAGTTCATGAGAGATGCCCCCGGTCAACTGAACTAGATAAAGGTTCAGAAGTTAATTCACACGACAATGTCGTATGGACTGAAGGAAGTCCAAGTCCTCAATTGACTCGATATGAGTCCTTCAGGGGATGTCTCAGGTCTACTAAACCAGATGAAGATTTAGGAGATAATTTCACTCGATAATATCGTTTGACCTGGAGGAAGTCCAAGTCATTAATTGACTCGACATGAGTTCAAAAGAGATGCCCCCGGTCGACTGAACCAGATGAAGGTTCAGAAGTTAATTCACACGATAATGTTGTATGGACTAAAGGAAGTCCAAGTCCTCAATTGACTCGACGCGAGTCCTTCGGGGGATGTCCTCGGTCGACTGAACCAGATGAAAGTTCAGGAGCTAATTTCACTCGACAATGTCGTGTGGCCTGGAAGAAGTCCAAGTCATTAATTAACTTGACATGAGTTCGTGGGGGATGTCCCGGGTCGACTGAACCAGATGAAGGTTCAGGATAATCCCACATTACGGGTCAAATGACCAAGGGAGTCTTCAATGTCATCTGGACCAGATGAAGGCCAGGTCTTCGAGTTGACTCTACATGAGCCATGAGAAATGTTTCCAGTTGACTGAACCAGATGAAGGTCGTGATAATCCCTATACTACGGGTCAAATGACCAGAGGAGTCTTCAATGTCATCTGGACCAGATGAAGGCCAGGTCTTCGAGTTGACTCTACATGAGCTATGAAGAATATTTCCAGTTGACTGAACCAGATGAAGGTCATGATAATCCCGATACTACAGGTCAAAGAACCAGAGGAGTCTTCAATGTCATCTGACTTAATGAAAGTCTATGGAGGTCTCCACTTCATTAGTTCTGATGAAAGTTTAAGGGAGACTATGGTCGTATGGACCTGTCGAATGGACTTGATAAAGGTCCAAGAAGGTCATCACTTCTCACTCTACTAGGCCTGAAGAAGGTCAACGAGGGTTCTCATTCCTCATTCTATAAGACTTGACAAAGGTCAATGACGATATAATTCATCATTCTACAAGACCTTGCAAAGGTCAATGAGGGTATAATTCCTCATTCTATAAGACCTGACAAAGGTCAATGAGGGTATTATTCCTCATTCTACAAGACCTGAAAAAGATTAAGGAGGGTATACTTTCTCATTCTACAAGACCTATAGTCTGAGATCATATCATCTGAAGACTATGAGACTACGGTCAAATGAACCTGATGAAAGTCCATGAGGGTCATCATCCTACTAGATTTGATGAAAGTCGGTCGATTGGGCCCGATTGAGGTCTAATTGATTATTCATACTACCTAACCTGATGAAGGTCGGTCGATTGGACCTGATGGAGGTCCAAGAGATTTTTCATTCTACTAGGCATGATAAAAGATTCCCTATGTAGTCTAAAGTTGGCGCTATTAAATCAATATCGTATGGAGATGATGACTAACCTTTTATGTCTTATGAGGAAGGTGACATCCATGTCTTGTCGAATGAGATCTTAAATAATTGTAAAGCCTCATATGTGTCATGTCGAGTGAGACATTCACCTCATGCTGAGTGTAGTGTCTAGTGGGACATTCACCTCATGATGAACCTTTATTTGGAGCATCATTCTTATGCCTACATCTTTACAGTTTCGAGAAGCCCAATTAAAAAGCTCATGAATCCCACATCGGCTGTTATAAAGCCAGCAACAAAAAACAAACAAATTGCTCTTTTGTCGAGATCCCTATCAACCAGAGCAACCTCATCCCAACCGAGGCATGCGTGGACAGAATAACCCACAGCCCTCACAAATCTAAGGCATGCTTGAACAGAATCAAACCCATGTCATCCCTCACTAGCCGAGATACGAAGTCCCAGATCCAACATGAGAGGTTAACTCATGCCTAGGTAGAAACACTGAAGCTGCTGGACTTTCTGATGAAATTATTGCTGAAGTATCTTCTTCGAAATATTTCATTGCTAAATCTGCCAAAGTTATTGGTCCAGATACAAAACAAGTCGAGCAATCAAACCTTTTTTTTCAAAGACAGCAGGTAGAAAACATATCAGTAATAGATTATAGTGCTAGCCGATATTCCGATCTTACTCCTGGATATGTTATAAGTATGGATTTAGGTAATGTTGTTTCTGACACAAATGAGGTTTCCGGAAATTCCTCTTCAAAAAGACGGTGTTGCTCTAACTTTAACATTGGAGAAGACATCAGTAATACGATGCATCATGTGGTTGGGGCAACTGCTCCTAAGACTCAGTCAAGTTCTACTTCTACTCGTGCAGCTTCTCAGTCTACCCTTCAGGCTTCTGCTTCTGTTCCAGTGAAAAAATAGGGTCGTAAGACTCCAACCACATCAGAAGCATCTCCATAAACCCTTCCTATTGAACCAGTTTAGCCACGAAATGGATATAATCCCATTACAAGTCTGAACATTGTTCCAAATAGAAACAATAAGCCATGAGAGCAGGCCCAAAACCCACCCCTAAACAACACCTGAGACTTGAAGTAATCACAAGAACAAGCCCAAAATTTGAGCTATCAGGCCCAAAGATCAACCCAAAAATGAAAACTCTCATTCACCAGTTCAGTTGTGAAAAAATCAGAGTAATTCCTTCAAATCCTGAAACAAGTCAGAAATTGAAGTAGTCAAGCTCAATTACTCTAGTCCAAACTCCAAGCAACAACGTCCTGAAACAGCTCTGCCCAATCTGAGGGCCTCTCATTTAATCCTGCCCAAATGGCCCAATTATGAGCAACCAAACACGCCCTCCCACCAAGGTAGCAAGAATTCTAGCAAACTTAAACCCTGATCGAGTTTGCACAAAATCCAGCCTCACTTTGTTCTTCATCTTCAAAGTGTTTACACTACCAGCGGTACTTCAATGTGTAGTGTCGAATGGACGCTAACACTTATAAATTCATCTGTCTTTGGTTTGTCGTGATGAGTGGACCTATGACTGGTGTCAGGTCGTAATTTGTGTAATGTTGAATCGTATTTCTGCCCAATATCAGACCTTGATACATGCAGAGTCGCATGGTAGATCTCTTTGTTTGCCTTGTCGAGTGACATTTCTGTTTGATGCCAAACCTTGATAAATTCTTTGAAAAGATTGACTTGACCATGTTAAATAGGCTTCTGCGGTTGGTCCTGGACCACAACATAGCTGATTATGTCACTGCAAAGAATAATGTTGTCTTGTCTTCCAAAGATATGAGTCATACGAACTCTTATGGCCTTATACGTGGTCGTCAGTTTGCTTCTTTTGTGGTCCAATATTATGGACTAGTGTTGGATATCTTGTTTCTTGGTTTGACACGAGCAAGTGAGATTGCTGGACCCCACAGATGCCAAATGAGTTCATCACATACTGGGACACAAAAGTCGAGACTAGGCATCCCATACAGCTATATTCTAGGTACATTGATAAGGTGCATATTTTATTCCGCTTCACTCATGAGGAGGCTCGAGATCTTATCCAATGTTATCTCATTGAGCATCCTTGTTGGATGTGACTGCTGATCATCGATGAATCTTTATGTATGAATGACATTTTTCCTTTTGAAAGCTTTGGGTTTTCAATTAAAACTATGGGCGATAACGGGAGCTTTGAGGTATCCCTAGATGGGAACTTGAGACGCCAAATTGAGAGTGGTATAAAAGAACGCCTTCGTAGCTTATTTGTCTCATGCTAGATTTTCATTTAGATCATCCTGTAAAGCTGAATCTTCATCTTTACATGTCGAGTGGATCACTTATCTCAAGATGAATCTCTATTTAGAGCACTCACCGTAAGCCGAGACTACATCTTGGTAGTGTCGAGTGGGATAGTATCTTCATGATGTGTATCCATATAATGTTGATCGGAACCTTAGGTAGCTCAGCCTACTATTTGTCATGTCGAATGGAACTTCAGCCAATTACTGATCCTTCCATCATGTCATTCGACTGGACCTTTAGTCTCTAGCTAAGACCCCTTCATTTATCATGTCGAGTGGCGCTTCAGCCTCTAGCTGGGAGTTCTTCCTTCTCGAGTGGAGTGGAACCTCAACTTCCAGCTATGACTTCTTCATTGTCGTGTCGAATGAGACAACAATGAGATTATCTTCTCATGAGTCGAGTGAGGCAAGTTATGATTAGTCGACTGGAATTATAACAATAGTTGGACCACCTTTAGGAATCACTACTGAGACAACGTCGCTAAGGACAGTACCAGCTAGTCGCATGTTTTTTTATTGATGGATTTAGGTTCCCAATACTCATATGAGTATGAGAATTGTTGGATCAGAAAATAGCTTGCCTGGAGAATATGATCGTGAAGATTATTCATGGGTCGACTACAATGTCAGACCTTTCAAGCTTCTTGAAGTTCAACAAAAAGCTCCAGGTAAGTTTCGTAAGATCTTCATTCTTTTGCTTATATCTACTCATAGTCATATGGAATATAACACATGTATTTTAAAGTAACAGAATGTGGCCTCTCAATGTAAGAATATGCTGAGTCGAGTTAGAGGCGAATGAGAGAGTTTGCAAAGTCTAAAATTGAAGCTTTCAATAAGAGTGTGGAGTTCTCGAAGAATGAGAACAAAGAGCTTGTGGAGAGACTTGAGGGGGTCTCTTTTTAAAGCAATACTTGTTGAAATAAGCAAATTGATAATGTAGTATTTGACGGGGAATCATGATGAGTAGACCCCGGAGAAAAAGATCAAAGAACGTGAAAGGTTTGAGGATGGGCTTCCCTCGTCTGATGATGAAAGTGGAGATATTGGAGGATCAGCTGATGTAGAAGGCAATGCTATTTAACTGTGAATGTCGTATCGCCATTTGATTTTTGTATATTGAGAGAATTGTCCACAATATTGTTATACGAGTTGTATAATGGTTTCTATGTGTGTTGGAAGAATCGTCATGAGAATATTTTTGCTAACAATATATCGCTAAGGCCCATAGTGGGCGCCAAATTATGGAAGCTGGTTTTCGTCTGAGGTCCACAATTGTGAATTTGTAGTACGATGACACTAAAGATCTTGCAAAATAATGGTAGAATGGGAGGGGAGTACTGCCCACCGGTGTGGTGGGTTGCAAAGGGACTCCGACGCTCAAGTCAGTAGTGAAGACGAGCTATAAATAATGAAAGAACAAGGCTTTATGTTACCTTGACTTCTGTTAACTACCGTAAGGGCGGTGGCCGGTGTTTAGAGAGTAAGAAGCTTAGAGAGCTCAAGTATGAGAGCTAAGACCTTTCTAACAATGAATTACTTATTCTCTTTATAAGCTCCTTCGAGATCTGCTTTAAAGGCCTGCTTTAACTCCTCCACTAATTGTTTGTCAGTTAAATATCAAAAACGACTAACCACGTAAGGGAATTACTGACATTGATTCTGGCGTTTTAGGCTTGGGGTAACTGACAAGTCTTGTGTTTGCATGGAAGGCCTTTCTGGGGCTGAGGAGGTAACCCGGCCCTTGGATCTAGTTTGTTCTAGGTTCTGTTTGGTGGGATTGGGTTGTTACTGTTAGTGGGCCTGGAACGAAAAGTCAAGAATGCCCTTGCCCCAAATTTTTCCCATACAATTTATTTATATTCTCTTGAGTTTAATGTCTTGAGTTTGCTGGCCACAAATATGATGATATATATTTAGAATCTATCACTCGAGAGAGAGAATTTTGAATACATCTAGAGAATATAACCTAGGATTTTATAGAGTTCGAGAGAATCTGTATTCCTTTGAAGTCGTTAACATAGAATCACAAAGCTTAACGAGTTATTAACTACTACATTTTTATAGAGATATCAAAGTCTGTAGTTGATGATATTTTCACTGTTGCTCGAGAGAGAGAGTGAATATTTTAGGAATGTTAACTTATAAACAATATAACTGAACAAAGATTAATTGTCATGACAAATACATAGGAGATAGTTAGGTGAAATCAGGATCCAGAATCTCTATCGTATTAGTTCCTCATATCAAATTATTTGTATATTTTATTTATTTTATTTAATTTTTGTTAATTATCGTCTAAATAAAGTTAGGATTATCAATTGTAGTACTTAGTTTGAGTTAACGCAATCCCTGTAGGTTCGACACTCTAAACTCATTTATACTAAAACTTGACACCATACACTTACGGTACGATATAAAATATCACAACAATTACCCAAACCGTAAAATAACCCATTATAAACCGGTGATATTGGAATTCATCACAACCCCAGATAACGGGTTTAGTTTCCACACATATCTAAGGCTAGTAAAAACTTAAATAAAGTAAATGACATAAAGTAAAAGATGGAAATTAAAAACGTAATTAAAATAATAAAGAAAATGTTGGGGTTAAAGGATCCACAAATTAAAAATCTCTCTTATTGTCAATGTTTACCGATTAATTAATTATATTTAACCAGACCATAAAGGCGGCAATTCCATTTGTTTCAATAAAATCCAACTGACCATATAGGTGGTAACAAAGTTATTACCTAAACCGACCATATAGGAGGAAACTACGTCTGAAATGTAAAACTGACCATATAGGCGGTAAATAAGATTGTCACCTAAACGACCATATATGCAGTAACTAATTAATATAAATTTTAATTAAAATAGGGGAGATTAATCTAATTTATTAAATTAAAAGTCTCACCATTTCACCCCAGCTGAATGAAATTATCTGCTCATGCTGTAAGTGAAAACACACAAAATTTTATTAATTAAATAAAAAGAAAATAAAAGAAAATTTAAATAAATATACAAGACATTTTCCTTTAGGTTTTCATGGAGAAATTCCTTCAAATAAAGCATGGAAAATTTACAAAATTTAACTTGATATTTATAGGCAAATCTAAAGGCTTCCACCAATTGCTCCACCAAACATGGCATCAAACATGGCAAGTATGTTTGGTGGAAGTTTGACAATTTTTATTTTTTATTTTATTTTTATTTTTATTTTGAAAATGACTTTAATAATTACACATAACATATTTTTGAATATTTTATCAATTTCGGTTATTGAAACTTTATAATTCGAAATTATTATGCACTTCAAAGTTGTAGATCTTTAAGTCTTCTTTAATATGGAACTTGAATCATCTCAATCCGATATCGGAGTAAAAAATTATGGCCAAAATACGACAATTACGCAAAGTTAGAATTTCCGAAATTGTACTTCGTTAGAACGCCATTTCAAGTTTCCAATCTCCAAAATCAAAATATAAAGTCCAGTTTTTGCCCTTATTTATTCCACATTTCATCCTAAATGATTCCATTGAGTCTCAATTTTATTTTATCTGCAAAATAAACTAAAACACATCAAAACGTTCATCAAACACGAGAAACTAAACAAAATATTAGGTAAAAGGGCCGGTAAATATTGATATATTTTTCGCTCATCAATATATGTGCACAAAACATATGTAAGTTCATTTATCATGCACATTTAGCATTTTAATGTATTTCTCCCCTTTTGTCATAAAATGTAAAATTCATACAAGGATCATCAAAATCACTTAAGTTTAGCTCATATTCATGCATTTCATTGTTAACCAATAAATATTAATGGCAAGGTGTATTCAATATTAATAATTCAAAAACGATCTTGGAAAAAAATAACAAAAAAATAAACAAAAAATGTTACCTTTATTTCCAAATCTTCCATTTTCCTTAAAGTAGTGGCTCAAATTTTAGAGGAGTGATTTTCTCCCCCCTCCCAACTGACATTTCTCTCTTTTTGTCTCTCTTGAAATTCCTAAAATACCACCTTTCTCAAAAATTCTATTTCACAATAAACCAAATATATCCCAATCGATGTTACATAATTAAATGATTTTATTTTTTAATTAAATGATGTCCGTGTCTACGGCACGGTGTTACAGTATTTGCCCGTGCCTACGGCACGGTGTTACGAAATTAAATGATTTTATTTTTTAATTAAATGATTTTATTTTAACTTTCTATTTTTTAATTTGAAAATTTGAAAATTTTTCACTTTCTATTTTTTAATTTGAAAATTTTGACCATTTCCATCAATCAATTCACTATTTTTCCTCCAATTACCAATGAAATGATCTGAGCCGTTAATTAAGCCACATAAAGAGAGCCGTTGGATGCACTCTCTTTCCTCCAACACCATTCTCCTTTATTATATAGATTATTCTTTTTTATTTGTTTAATAAATATTACAAATTTCATATTTATTATTATTTATTTTGTGTTTATTTATTCATTTAATTTTTGTGATTCTTTTTTAATTTATTTAACATTACTTAGGTATTATAAAAATATTCTCATGCATATTAGAAAAATATATATTTAAAAATAGTACAAATAACATTATAAAAAGTTATACTTGAAAATATAAAAACATAAATTCTAATCTATGTTGCCTCCAAAGTCTCATCTTGGCGCATTTGATGATGTACCCAATATTTCGTACCATAATTAATTATGAATCCTATAACGAGTGGCCCATTCTTTAGCTTCGCACGATGAATGTTCCCGCCACCACATTGGGATGGGTGTTACGGGGTAAGGAGTGTGTAAAAAATATTTAAAAAATAAAAATAAAAGTAGATATGGATACTGATTTACGAAATTAAATAAGACAAATAACTTTTAATAAATAATACATAAAATCAAAATCAAAATCAACTCTACTTTTAATAAAATAAATTTTTTTTTTAAAAAAGTTAAAGTAGATAAGGATATTGATTTACGAAATTAAATAAGACAAACAAATTTTAATAAAGAATATATAGAATCAGAATCAACCCTACTTTTAATAAAGCAATTTTTTAAAATTTTTTTTAATAAATATATTAGATTTATTAAACAAATAGACTATCAAAAAATTTATTTATAAATTAATTTTATTTGGTTAAATTATATTTTTTTATACATAAGTAGTATTAATTAAATTAAAAATGAATCAAAAAAATTAAATGAATAAATACGAAATCTGTAATATTTATTAACAAAAATCAAAAAAATTAATAAAATATAAAATAAAAATAAAAATTAATAAAATGGCAAAGAGAATTATAGTTAGTATATAATTATTTTTTGATTAATACATATCAATATATAAATTTTACCATGTATAATAATTGAATGAGTAATTTCACACAAAAAGAGATATTATGGTAACTTGCAAGGGGATAAGGTGAGTAATTTACTTAATTTTATGAGTGCAGAAGAAAATTCTGACATTTGCTTTGTGAGCACGATGGTTGATTTGAATGGCCTTGGAAAGAATATAATGACATGCTCTAGCAACTTGATTGGTTATCACTATGAGTTGTCTTCTGCTTGTACGGGTGTCAAAACGAATCAACGAATCGAATTCGTATCGAATCCTAGACGAATCGAATTAAAATATGATGGATTCGTATTCGATTCGTTTATTAAACGAATCCTAATATCAGGATTCTTATTCGATTCGTTTATTAAACGAATCGAATACGAATATTCGTTTATTCGTTTAGTCAATAATATTATTTAATAAAATAATCTACCATACTTGATTTACATTAATTCTTCATAAATATATACATATGAAATATGTAATTAATATATTTACTAAAAATACCTTACAAAATATTGAAAATATTAATTTTTCTATGATAATTAGCTATAATTTCTCGAACTTAATTGGAAATTAACAAGAACTAGTAAATAAAAATAATAAAACGAATCCTAAACGAATAATAGAATCAATGAGCTTAAATTCGTATTCTATTCGCTTAATAAACGAATCGAATCGAATTGACTCATTTATTAAACGAATCTATTTTTTCAAACCTCGTATTCGCTTTAAAGCGAATCGAATCGAACGAATAAACAAATCCTGACCCAAATTGCCACCCCTATCTGCTTGTTGCTTTCTTTCCTTTGTAAAAGATTAAATTCAAGGGTATTTTTGAGTAAAATATGTAATTTTTATTGATAAATATATAATTTAAATTATTAAATATGTAAATTCTGTCAATAAATATGAAATTTTCAAAACATGAAATTAATTGCATATTTATTGATAGAATTTACACGTTTAATAATTTAAGTTGCATGTTAAGTTGTATGTTTTGTACCCAAGCATTGGCCTTAAATTAAATTGAATGTTTATGTTTTTTTTTTTTTCAATTATTATTAATTTTGAGCACGTTTTTTATTGTTTTGTATTTGTCACAAGACGGGCAATTTGGCAAAGGAAAGAAAAATGTTGGAAAAGAGAGAAGATTCCAAGAAACTTGTGACTCGTAAGTGCTTTTGATTGAAATTATTATTATGCCCTTTCATCTTGGACCCAGTCATCAGGAAATTTTTGTGGATGTGATCGGGTAGAGTCAATAATCAATACAAAATTAAATCGAAATTAAAAAAAATAAAAAATAAATAAAAAATAAAAAATAAGAGGGCCCAAAGTTGGTCTAATTAAGATCGATTAAAATTTAACATTTTTCCAACAAATTCAAGATTCTATCATATAAATTGAACACCTCAAACTTAGTATATTTTAGTAAATTTGAGACTCGACTCGATAAATTTAATATCCCAAATCTAATTGAATTGTCATAATGATCCGATCTTTTAAAATAAATATCATGCATTTCATTTTTTTTTTGGAATCCTTCAAAGTTTCGCCGTCAAACCATCATTTTTTGGCTTAATCGGAACAAGTAAAACCCACGGCTGTCCCAGATTTTTACAAAATATGTACCCAATGAATTCAAACCTAGAACCTGAAGATCAGATCCCGATCCATACACTACTAAACCACATCCCCTGGGGACATGAAAAAACTATTGATTATTCTTTTTTCCTTTTTGGATTATGTAATTTTAACCTTGATATGTCAATACAGGTATAATAATATCATTCTTTTTTTTATTTTTCTGTTTTTTCTCTACCATGATAACGTGAAATGGTTTCTGCTAATGTGGTTGAAATGGACTTCACAAACAATACAATCCATCACATATTGATTTATAACGCGGGAGAAATTGATTTTATTGCAAAATGTATTGCAAAAAAACAAAAAAAAAAAAAAAAAAGAAAAAAGAAAAAAGAAAAGAATATTAACTAAGCATAGATGATGAGCTAAAGACAATAAAATGTACCCATTATTTTAAAAAGCTTCTGACTGTAAACCAACACTCTGTAGAATGTGAGGATGACATCCAAGAGAGAGTACAAGATTGCTCCTGCCGGAAATGGAAAGTAGAAAAACAAACATTGAAGCATTAGTTTCATAAAGAAAAAAAGGGGTGAGCCTATTATCATAATTAACCAAAAAATTGAAGTAATACCGTTTAGTTTCTGAACCTTCGTTGCAATTTGCAATACTTATAGCTGCGGTCACATAGAGCCAATCTTCGATGCCAGTTAGAAAACCAAAATAATCATGTCTCCATGGCCTATTGAGAATTAAGTACCACAGACTCCGCAAAGTCCAACAAAGAAACCGAGAATCAAACTGAAGTATAATCCTAGAGCCTCATCATCTTCTGGAGTGTCTCTATCTTCAGTAATGGATGGACTTGGAGCTGATTCTTCATCCGAGCAATGTGAAAGTGCGGGACCACAGAGTTCAAGATTTCCAGCATACTGTGAGGAATTGAAGCTCTGAAGTTGTGTGCTTGTTGGAATTTTACCGGACAAGTTGTTGTATGACAAGTCCATGACACCAAGACGATTTAACTGGGAAAGGCTCGAGGGAATGCCACCAAAAAGATGGTTTCTGGACAAATCGAGGAAATCCAATGATTTTAATCTACCAATATTTTGAGAGATTTGTCCAGTTAAATGGTTTCTTGAAAGGTTTAAGCCAATCAACCCCACAAGATCCATAATCTCTTCAGGAATAACTCCATCTAATATGTTATTTGAAAGATCAAGGCTCTTCACAAGTCCTAGTGTAGTTTTGTACATGTAATTATTTCCTTTCCATGTCAACTCTACATTGATATGATAGCTAACTTCCACGATTTCCATTCTACTTACCATGCAAATCTCGCCATAGATAATGGCGAGATTGGAACATTTTTCTTGGGTCATGACAGTAAAATTATTGAAACACTTTGGTATGATTCCTGATATATTGTTTAAAGAAAGATCCAAGACCTGAATGGATGAAAGAAGACATAACTGAAAAGGTATGTTTCCGTGGAATTTATTGGATTTTAGTCTAAGAACAATCAAATTTGGAAGCCACTCCCCTATCCACGTCGGTATCTCTCCATGTAATACATTGTTCCCAAGATCCAGAACTCTCAGTTTTGAGCAGTTCTTCAAAGAAGATGGCAATTCTCCAATCAACCTGTTATTTTGTAGACTCAATGTTTCCATATTTTGTAGGAAGCCTATCGAGTCTGGAATATTTCCAGAGAAACTATTATTTGTCAAATTAACGATGCCAAGTTTATCAAATTTCATCCAACAATCTGGAAGCCTTCCAGATAGAAGGTTATTTGAGATATCAAGAACCATCAATTGGTGGCCATTGATAGAGCATAAGGAGGAAATCGACCCTGAAAACTTATTGTTGGAGAGATTTAAGACTGAAGCATTTGGAGGAAGTGATGGAATTGGACCATCAAAATTGTTTGAACTGATATCTAAACAATTACAATGAGGACCTAACCTCAAAGACAAATCCGGAAGTTTTCCACTGAGCTGGTTGGTTGAGGACTTAAATAAGAAAGTTTACTGGATAAATTCCAAAACCAATCAGGGAGAGTACCTGAGATTCCAGCATTGGAGATATTAAAGCCAACGAGTTAGCAATGAATTCCTGCAAGTTGGAGAGATTAAAAAAATGATTCAGAAATCACACCTGTCAATGAATTCTCTGAAAGAAACAGAAAGTCGAGCTAGTTCATGTGGGGGCGGCTTTCGTTTATAAACCCATTTAAACGATTATCTTTCAGATTTAAATAGCTCAATGATGAAAATTCTCCAAGATCAGGTATTGGCCCCGTAATGTCATTGGATGATAAAGCCAGCCACTCCAGTGAACTCTTCGTGCATCCACTAGAAAGATTTTGAAGGAAGTGAGAGAGCTGTCCACTGAGTTTATTTCCAGACAAGACTAATGTATTTAAGCTACACATGTTTCCAAAGAATTTTGGAATTCCACCTTCAAGTTCATTATAATCGAGAGAAAGACTTGTAAGAGAAACCATGTACTGTTCAAAATCCACTGGAATTGAACCTTGTAATTGGTTTTCACCAAGATCAAGTTCACAACAATATTCTTACTAAGGTTGAAAAGCCATGGGTATGTTAATGAGGAAGTGAGATTGTTACCTCCGATATAAAGGGACTCAATAGACGTAGAATAACTAAAATTGAAATGGGAAATAAAAAAAAAAGAAGAAGGATTTATAGCGGAAGAACACACGAGGTTAGGTTTAATACTTTTAGGGAATGAAGCTTGCCAACCACTAGAAACCAATCACTAGATTTAGAGAGATCGATGCCTTCCAGGTCAAGGTATGTTAAAGAAGAAAGATGAGAAAGCCAATCAAGGCTTCCAACACTAAATAAATTACTGTTCCCATGTAGGTCAAGATATTGCAATCTTGAAAGGTTACCAAGCTGAGGAGGAATTGGTCCTTCAAACTCAGAAGCAGTGAGTCTGAGGTAACTCAATTTCTTGAGGGAACCAATGAACTCAGGAATTGGATTTCCGCTGAAATTATTGTAACTAAGATCCAAATGTCTTAATTCATGCAATTTAAGCAAAGCAGGGCTAATTGTACCTTGCAAACTCGAGAATTGAAGGTCAAGAACAAATACATGACCTGTTGTGTTGCTACAGCGGATACCTCTCCAGAAACAGCAATCTCTTCTCTAATTTTGATACAGTGTCCTCTCCAGAATTGAAGAAAGGACGCCAGATTCATCCACCAAGCTTTGTTTGAAAGTGAGGAGCGCTTCCCTTTCCTCGTCAATGCACTTTATTATTATATTACTCGTAGAATCAGCAACTACTCTTGGCTCCAATTCAAACCAAATCACACAAAACAAAGCTGTTTATTGAAGGAGAATGAACCAATTGGATGGCATAATTCTTGTATTAATAATCAGCAGCATTGTGTATATTTTTGAGGTGAAGATATCTGAAACCCTGGAATCCATGCCGATCTATACTCTGCATAACCATCATCTCAGCAAGTCTTCAGTTGACTTTGTAAATGACTTTTCATTTTTTTTTTTTAATCTCACTCATGAATCATGATGCTTGAATTTAAACGGGTCTCCAAAATAAGGAGAGCAAAAAAAACCTGGGTCCGGTTTGGATTGGTCAGTTTCGGAGGTAAAAAATATTGGACCGGGCCTCCGAAGTAGAGGTCCGGCTCGGGCCTAATATATTAAGTCTGGGCCCGATCTGGTCCAGGCTTAAAATTTATTATATGTATTAATATTTTATTTATATAATAAATTAAAAATATATTTAAATTTTTTAATAATAAAAAATCGGACCGGATAAAGTCTAGGCCCGAGTCGGGCTAGGATTTTCCGGCTCGGGCTTAAAAATATTTTATATATAATATTTATATTTTATATAATAAATTATATTTATATAATAAATTAAAAATATATTAAAATTTTTTAATAATAAAAAATCGGACCAGATAAAGTCCGGGCCCGAGTCGGGCTGGGTTTTTCCCTGCCCAGGCAAAAAAATTATTGCTGGACTCGGACTGGGCTTTGATAAGCCCAGCCCATTGCCACCCTTTACTCCAAAACGTGTTTGAGTTTAAATTTTTTGTCATTACTGTTTATTTTGAGAGAGAAATTACACAGGAAAATAATGAAATTGCCTACAAGTAAATAATAAACACAACTTTCTATACTTAAAAGATGGTAAAATGAGTAATTGCCTAAATATGCGGAAATAAAATTTCTTGCCGATTTTACGTTACTAAACTAGTAGTAGCTTTACCAATTAAGATTAGTAATCAATTTCTCAATCTCAAGTTATGCTAAATAATACGCAAAAATAATATTAAACTTGTGATAAAATAAAGAGATAGAGTTAGAGAAATTGACACCGGTGATTTATAGCGGTTCGACCAACAATGTTACGTCTAAGGGTGTTCACGGGTTGGGTCAGGTCGAGTCAAGTTTTTTTAAATTTCGTGAGACCCGATCAAGTCGGGTCACTTGGAAGTTGAGTCGCAGGCCGGATCCCTCGAAGGTGAAATATGATAGAGTTCGAATTAGGTCGGGTCGGCCAAAAAATAATTTTTTTTATGAATTAATTATTTGGAAATATAAATATTAGTTATTTTATGTCCTGAAAATTATCATATATAAAGTTTTTATACAACAAAAGTAATGAAATAATGAAATAGTAGTAAAAAAATATATAATACAAATTTTAGAAAAATAATAAAATATTATAAGGTTGTCGGGTTTTAGTATCAACTTGTTGGCCAGCCTATAAAATTTCGGGTCGGGTGGAAATTTTTTTTAAAAAAACCCGCGTGGGTCGGATCGGGTCGCAAATTGACCCGATCCTATGAATACCCCTAGCTACGTCCACCCCCCCAAGCCGCGCTTTTGAAGATTTCTATTAAGTTGAATCCATAACTTATATCAAGTTTTTCGTGGCTCACCCGAAACCAAGAGTTTTGTTCCCTATGTGCACTCCAAACCTTTACACAATAGTTTTTTCAATGGCTCACTCATAACCCTAACTATGAGTTTGTTACTATGTTCACTCACAACTTTTACACAATGCCCTTTTGAGTATATCCACTCAACAAGAGTCTTCCCAACCACAAGTGTTTGAATAATAAAGATTAAGTACAACTTGTGCACTTACAAAGATAATAAAGATTTAGTGTGAGTTGCTAATCCAATAAATCAAAACTCACTACAAATGATATGAAGGTGTAGTTAGTGAGCTTGAGTATGAAAGTGTTTGAATATGAAGGTTTTTGTAAACTCTCTGTTCTTGCCTTAGAAGAAATTGTATGAAGGTTTTAGAGCTGAAAAAAAAAACGATTTGGGGTTCAATATACAGTAAAGAGAAAACTATCCTGACTATCTGTCTGAGACCGATGTGTCGGTCTCAGAGGCTGGTATGTCGGTCTGTAAAAATGTAATGGCTATATTACGATTGAAGATTTAAGCTCAATACCGGATTACTGATTGGTATAGATCATGCCGGTTTCCGAGAGCAGGCAAGATACGGAGGTTGATCAGTATGAATGTCGGTATGCTTTAGGGTTTGAGTATGTCATTATTTAAACTCAAAAACAACTCTTAATGAAGGAGCCAATATTTTGAGCGTGAATAGTGAATTTCTTTGAGATAAAGAAAATTTTATCAACGTTCAGTGATTGAACAAAGACTTATAAAAGGGTTGGCATCCTTTGTGGCGTCCAATTTGCTGGCAAAATTCATCTGAGACTATCTCCAAGGGTTGTCAAGGACAGGTTCTTTGGGAGTTCTACGGGATTGGATCGGATTTCGTCTTTTCGTATCCGATTTCGTATCACGGAGGTTGATCAGTATGAATGCCGATATGCTTTAGACCGGTTCCAGTAACTGTGCAAACCCTACAGTGACCGATAGGGTGACCAGTATAGAGTAGTCTGGTTCCAAAGGTGATACAAAACTGCTCAGAACAACCAGGGACACCGGTATGCTAATATGGGGGATCGGTATGCTAGTCCCAATGCCAAAATGCAGGATTTGAAAGTTAAAATCATTTTGCACATGACCATAATACATCTATATAAATGTGCATATGTCCTATGAGGTTAGAGACTTAAATTAACAACTCACTTTACAAAGAGAACCTTAAGCTAAAACCATAAAAGATTTTTCTTCATTTGTCATTTGAGTCTTCACATTCATTGCTCTTAATCACCAATGTGCTTCAAAATCTTTTTGTAATGTCCGTTAATGTACGTTGACATCTTCTAGTATTGCATCATCAAATTCATATTTAAGAATATGTCGCTAACAATCTCCCAATTTTTTTATGATGGCAACCTGTAAAACTTGTGAAGCTTTGAAAGTCCAAATTATTGACTATTTTGCTCTCCCTGAATATGTAATTGTCTTCATATAGCTCTATAAAAACTTAGACACATACATTAGTACAACTTTGCTCCCTCTTAACACAAGGATGCAGAAAACACAAGTTTTAATCTCATTCTCATGATTTCTCCCCTTTTAACATTATCAAAAAGGATGGAGAAGCAAACAAAATGAGTTCCATGAGATACTAATCAATATATGTGCACAAAATATATGTAAGTTCATTTATCATGCACATTTAGTATTTTCATGCATTTCTCCCTTTTCGCCATACAATGTAAAATTCATGTACGGATCATCAAAATCACTCAAGTTAAGCCAATATCCATGCATTTCGTTATTAACCAATAAATATTAATGGCAAGAGTCTTTTCAATGCTAACAATTCAAAAAGGTCATATAAATCAATATGGTGCGTTTACGGACTAGTAATAGGAATGAGATGAAAAAGGAATGAAATGGAATCGGAATGAGAATGGTAAATCGCAATCAGAAAAAGTTACTTAACTGTAGGAATTGGAATCGAAATGGAGTAGCATTACCATTAATGTGTTTACTTTCTCTAATAATCGGTATGCATTGTTAAAAAGTTTAAAAAGATCATTAGTTATAATTATATATTAATTATTATTAATTTTTAATGTATTAAATTACTAAATATTAAATTATTATTTCTTAGAGTATTAAATATCATTTTTATTATTAATTTTTGATTAATTTTATTTATTATTTATTATTTAAGTATTAATTAATTATTACTTTATTAATTAATTATTAATGAATTAAATTACTAAATTTTAATTTATTTTTTATTAAATTATTATGTTATTAAAATGTTGAATTTTATTTTATTCTTAATTTATTTATTATTTATAAATTAAGTATGAATTAATTATTATTTTATTAATTAATTATTAATGTATTAAATTACTAAGTATTAATTTATTAAATTAAGTATTTTATTAAATAGTAAATATTATTTTTTTAGTAATTATTGATTATTAGTACATTTTATTTATTATTTATAAATTAATATTAATTATTACCTTAATCCGACTCCCCAACACACGCACACGCGCATTCGCGAGCCATCCAAAGGTTGAAGATGTTGATCTATCGGCTACGTCAGCAAACGTCAATGCACAGTCAACAAAACATTAGTGCTGAGTCATCTGACACGTCAGAGCACAGTCATCAGCCGTGTCAGCAAGAAGTCTTACACGTCATCTACATATGTCGGCCACATCAGCGACCACATCAACAAGCCAATCCCATTTTCTGCCATGTCAGTAAAATGTGACTGCTATGTCAGCGTACTTGATAAATTTCATTGAGCCCCCTAAGTCTATGAAATTTATAATTCATCCTAATAAGTTTTAGAAATTTATAAATCGGCCCATGTGTCGGATTTGACCAACGAAGAGTCAAATCCATTATTTTTGACCATTTCAGACGTAATGGTGATCTTCGATTTATGGAAATTAGCCCCGATTTTATCTTATTTTCATTTAAACTTTAAACTTAAAATGGAAATAGAATATTCCTCTTTTGGTGCGATGATCAAGCTGATAGAATCTAATTACTTCCTCTGGAGGCCTCAGATGATATATTATTTTCTCTGCTAAGATCTGTTCGATATGATCGAGGTGAAGGGAGTCAGACCAGATTATCTTAAAGAGAGAGATTGAAATAAATTCAACAACTGAACTCCCGGTCAAATTAGGTAGTGATCGGCCACAGCGTCTACCACCACGTAGCATATGATATAGATACTTATGAAATATGGATGAAGTTGGAAGGCATGTACCAGTCCAAGATTGCTCAGAATAAATCCCTATTAATGAGACGCTTGATGAATTTGAAGCTACGTAGTGGAACTTCCATTGCAGAACACACCAATGAGTTCAGAGCCTGGTGAATTAGCTGTCTGCAGTAGATATGCAAGTGGGAGATAAAGTACAAGCCCTCTTACTACTCAGTTCTCTTCTAGATAGTTGTGAGACATTAATGGTTACTCTCATCAATTCGACTCCATGAGGCAAACTTACCATGCCTATGGTAAAAAAATATCATGTTAAATGAAGAGTCCAGGAGAAAAGATGTTAGCTCATAACATATATTAACTTTCGTTACAGAGACTCAAAGAAGAGAAATAGGGAGAGGCGGAAGCACAATCAGATGTAGGTCCTCAAATGGAAGGATGCCTACCTATAATTACTATCATTGTGGCATAGAATGCCACTTAAATAAAAATTTTCGAAAACTGCAACGAGAGTGAGGCCAAGGTAATGTCTAGCCGAAAAATAAAAAATGAGAGACACTAGTAGTAATCCAAGAAGATATAGCCATATGCTCCATGCGGGAAGAGACATGCATTTACACTGCAACCCAAAATATTGAGTGGGTGGTGCACAATCAGATGTAGGTCCTCAAATGGAAGGATGCCTACCTATAATTACTATCATTGTGGCATAGAATGCCACTTAAATAAAAATTTTCGAAAACTGCAACGAGAGTGAGGCCCAGGTAATGTCTAGCCGAAAAATAAAAAATGAGAGACACTAGTAGTAATCCAAAAAGATATAGCCATATGCTCCATGCGGGAAGAGACATGCATTTACACTGCAACCCAAAATATTGAGTGGGTGGTAGATACAACAGCATCCTAGCACAACACTCCTCATAGAGATTTTTTTATAACATATAAAGAATGAGACTTTGGTTCAGTGAATATGGATATATCAGTTCTTCTAGGATAATAGAAATTAGTGATATTTAATTGCGGATAAATATCGAGTGTACATTAACTTTGAAGGATGTCCTGCATGATTCAGAACTTCGGCTGAATGTACTCTCGGGGTATAACCCTTGAAAAACATGACTATAACAGTCACTTCAGAAATGCCACATAAAGAATAACAAAATGTACTATGGTTGTCGCTTGATGACATGTTTGCAGCATATTATACAAGACTCATGTGAAGATTTGTATAGACAGCCTTAAAGTAGCTGAAAATGAGGCTTCTCAAAATCTTTAGAATCGGAGACTCGGTCACATCAGTGAGAGAGATTTGTCTACCCTGACGAAGAAGGAGCTTACTAAGGATGCTGCACTAGGTCCTCGCAACCACTGTTTGTTTGGTAAGCAACACATAGTCTCGTTTAATTTCTCTTCAAATAGAAGATCAAAGTTGCTCAGTCTGGTGCACTCTGATGTGTGTGGTGCCTTAGAGGTTGATTTACTAGGTGGGAATAAAAATTTTTCGACTTTCATCGATGATGTTTCTCATAAACTTAAAATATGGGTGTATTTCCTAAAGACAAATGATCAGGTTCTAGATCAGTTCAAATTGTTCCATATCATGGTAAAGCGTAAAACGGAGAAAAAATTAAAATGCCACCGCACAGATAATGAAGACGAGTATAGTTCCAGGGAGTTCGATGTCTACTGCAGGAGACACGACATTCGACATGAGAGAACTATTTCATGTGCCCTACATAATAATGGTGTAGCTGACCATTATAGAGAAAGTCATAAGCATGATCAGTATAGCAAAGATGCCAAAGCCATTATGGGGAGAAGCTGAACTTATCGCCTGCTACCTGATCAACATATCACCATCCGTACCGTTGAATTTTGAGATTCCGGTGAAAGTGTGGTCTGATAAGAATCCCTCATACTCTCACCTTAGAGTATTCGGTTGTTTAGCTGTTGCACATGTATCTAAATAGCTCAGACAGAAGATCGATGCAAGGATTACTCCATGTATATTCCTAGGCTATAGACATGAAAAATTTGGATATATATTATTGGATCCGAGGGAAAAGATGGTCATCAGAAGTTAGGATGTTAGAGTTTCTTGAAATCCATATTGAAAATATTGAAAAATCCAAGATGTCTCCTAATTTCAGTGCCAACAGAAATACGGACCCAGCACAAGCACAATTGGCCATGGATAGGGTGCATGATATTTCAGAAGTAGAACCAGAGAAGACAGCTAAGGATGTTAATAAAGGGAGACACAACCTGATCCATCAGAGATTACATACACGAGTGTTGAGCAAAGGGAGCTGCAACCCGCTTCATCAGAAGCTACAAGATCATCCACATATTTAGATGATGATCGATCTCCTTAAACTAGTGGACCTCAGACAAAAAGATCTAAGCAAGGCAGGATTCTATCAACCATGAAAGTTCATAATTATCCAAGATTCTGACCCTATGCGAAAATAATCACAATAGTCAAAACAAGTCCTAACTAAAGTGTCTATGGATTCTTAATAAGGAAACATAATATAAACAAATAAAATAAATTAAGGAAACTAAAAACAGTCACACAAAATCAACACAATAATTTTGGTGACGAAGTAGAAAACTCGTGCGAGTACAAAAACCACTCCGGGTATCTCAGCTACTAGCCCAATCCACTATATAGAGAAAAAATTACAGCGATGGTCAAGACCTATGGTGGCAACTCCACCGACTCAAGTACCTCTAGACTGTAAGAACCCAAGGAACACCTTAAGCTCGCACACCACAATTTTATTCAAAACCTCTGAAGTCTCCAAGTGAATCAAATCCTTACGTACGTCGGAACTCTGACTACCAATCTTCCTCCTTTAGAACTCTGAATGTAGGAATTTTGGGTTTGGTTGTGTTGAAGGGTTATCAAAGATTGAATCTCACCATTAATGAAGAAGACAAGAAGATAAGAAGTCTTCAGTGATGGAATCAAGAGAGGTTGAAAGCTTTGAGAGATTTTGGATCAAGGGAAATTTGTTTCAACCATTTGTGTTCAAATCGTAAGTGCGCTTGAATGTTTACTTGAACGCACCACGAACACGTGCCCACTGGAAAGACTCGTTCGAAATCTACTCGAACGCACCACGAATGCTTTCTCTCTAGAATATTTCTTTTGAACCCTTACTCGAACGTACCACGAACGTTTGCTCTCTGGAATACTTCATTCGAACATAATGGAGAACGTGCCACTAACGCCACACGTTCGAACGCTGCAACAAACGCAGCACTAACGAAGATGCTCCAGTCTTTACCAGAAATCAGTCCAATTGCTTCAAGATCTTCAAGACTTGTTATAACTCAATTGAACTTGTTTTGTCACGGACAGTGCCAATAAAAATGGAACTTACAATCTCCCCATTTGGCATTCCGTGACAAAACACTACCTAATACAAAGACTATGATAATAGACCCAAAAAGAAAATAGAAAACTGTCAAGCATCGAAACAATGACTTATTACAATATGACTGGATCTAAAACCTAATAAAGTAGTATTGAAATCAATGCCACCACAACAGGGTAGGTGCATTTGGTCTTAATCTGAGACTTGCATCGCTAATACTTGCGACAATCAATATACTTTGGTTTTGGTCGTCCGGGGCTTTAACAGGTTCTGTGTACGCCTCTTCTGGGTATACTGAGAATCGTAGTATTTTTTGGAGTGATGTCAAGAAGGAAGTATTACTTCAGTCATATGGAGATGATGATCACGCAGTGATACAGAACTGGTACTCTAAGTGCTATAGACATCATGGAAGTATGACTAGGTCATGACTTTTCGATCATAAAGAGACTAGTTGCTAGTGATCCGATATATGTTTCGTTGGGACAGACACAATTCCAGCCCCAGGCCTAGCATGTGACATCTGATACTGGATCGTAATACGCAATACTACGTATACTACGCCTGACAAGATCTTATATTTCGTAGTAGAATATTTCTGGAGAATTGGGTAGGCACGGTGTTTTGCTAGAAGCCAACCATGTCTCGTAAATCGGTAAGAACGTGGTACAGGGTACGCACGTATTCGGATAGTCCGATAACCGTATTTGCTGCCAATATATCCATGGATCTCTTGGGTCGCTTCCCAAAGATTCACCGATGATATTTGACTCGAAACAATATTAATTTGGGATTAATTAAGAGAGAGAAAATTAATCTGGATTTAATTATGGTACGAATTAATCTGGGATTAATTATCAGAGAAAGAATTAACCTGGGATTAATTGCGTTGAGAATTTATCTGGGATTAAATTCGTCGAGAGTAGAGAACGCAATTAATTTGGAATTAATTGGTAGAATAAATTTAATAGTTAAATTATATTTTAGTATTTAATTTATTTCATTGGTCTAAAATAATATATTAGATATATTAAATGAAATCGGATTTCAAAGCGGAATTAAATTGGATTTTAATTCGGGCAAACGAATTAACTTAGAATTAATTCGTAAGCGACTTTAATAATAATTTTACGATGCATAATATTTAATTAAATTAGATTTAATTACGTCGACGTAAAATTCGTTTAATCGGATTAAACGAACCCGAGCCCGAAGTGTGTTGTATAAGTAATTTGAATTTTGAAATCGAAGTGGTGGGACCCACTCACTTATATCAACTAGTCATTTTTTGATGGAAGTTTGTTGGGATATTGAATTGGATTTTACTAACCCATAAAACCTACCAACTAAAATTGACAATAAATGAATTTTGAAAATTTCTTTATTTTCTCTCTCTCGTTTTGGCCGATAAAACAACAAAGGCCACAACTCTCTTTCTTATTTTTTGTTTTTGGCCGAAAGCCATTTTGGCTTATTTATTGCTTTGGAATTAAAAAGCCAAAAAGAAAGGAAAAAGAAATTTGGTCAGAATAAAAGCCATTGGCCGAAAGAAAAGAAAAAGAAAACTGACATTTTTTTTCTTGCCCAAGGCCGAATGGCCTCTGCATTTTTTTTTTTTGAAAATGCCCAAAAAGGCAAATGGTTCTCTGTCTAATTCATCTTTGGCCGAGAGGCATATTGCCCCTTTTGCTTTTGAAGCATGACCGAAAGGCCTTTGGTCATTTTGGCCAATTGGCTTCTGATCTCCAATGGCCAATTGCTTCCCTTCTCTCTTGAGCAAATTAGCTTCTCATTGGGAGACAAAATTTGTTCAATTTATTCTTGCTAGCACATATGAGAGTCAAATGATAATGATGGTGATAGAGATACTCACCCATGAGCTTGGAAACTTCAACATCCATGAAAATTTTGAAAGTCACTTCTTGATTTATTCACACACTAATCAATATTAGAGATTCTGTGGCATGTCTAGGACACTAACACTTAAAGCATAAAGAA
>SKCR01003846.1:0-36920 GCA_019454045.1 Zanthoxylum bungeanum | reverse complement strand
TTCTTGACCAAGCAAACATGCTCCTTTTACTTGTAAACCGTCTCCCCAGCAACGGCGCCAAAATTTGATTACGCCCAAAAAGTACTTGTTGTTATCGCAGTATAGTTAGGGTGTCGATTCCTCAGAGAGATGGTTACAAAGAACTGATTTACTTAAACAAAACGTTAGCAGCAAGTTAATTAAATAGAAAGGTTGAATTGATAATATAAGATAAAAACTATGGAAAATACTTTAAGAATATTAGCAGAGAAAAGCAGCAAAGTGTCGATAATCCCTCTTGTATCAAATCCATATATTCAGTTATTGATTCCTTTTTATTACTCAATTGAAGGTTTCACATCCCAAACCAACAATTGGAAGATATTCAATTCTAAACATAATAAATTCCATTGTAACCAATTATTTATTTTCTCTATGTTAACAGCACACAAAGTTATCGTTATGACATATCTAAAGTCGACAATATACCCTCAGGCAATACTGCAGTAGAAGACTAACTCATAAAATAACTTTACCAGTTACAACTAAGTTCCCCAATCACACATAGAAAAAGCATGACTGAATCTATATGCAAGTTGAATAAACACAGTTTCTGGATTCATAAAATGAAAGATAATAAAGAATAATAAACATCAATTGTATTAAAAGTTTAAGAGTATTTAGGAATCAACAACATGAATATAAAAACTTAAATACAAGAGTTCATCATTAGCTTTACCTAGGAGATTAGTTCTCCATAGAGGAAAGAGACATAGCCTGAAGAGGTTGCAGCAGCATCCTATCTGTTATGAAGTTTCTTCGTTCTTCAATCTTAAAATTATGTTTCTGGCTCTTTGTTGTGTGTTTGTTCTCTCTTTCTCTCCTCTTTCCTCCATCTCCTTTAGGGTTTGGACGAAGTTGGGTTTATATAGGGAAGTTCTGGAGTCATTATGCGCATCAAACATGTCTAAATTAGGGTTTTGGTATCTTCCGGGGCGCCGCGGCGCTGGACTTACTGGAATTTGTATGGATGAAATTGTGGAGGTACCGCAGCGCCAAGAAGTGGGTGCCGCTGTGCCAGTAACCTCTTCTGGTCTTGCCGATTTCTGCATCTCCGCTATTCCCGCGAGCTTCCGATGCGTCCGTAAGGTCCCAAAACACGCGTAATTACTCCAAACTTTATATTTCATTGCTCCTAATAACAAAGTACAAAATAAATTGTAATTAATATTAAATCCATGATAATTAAGCCGAGTTAGCGATGTTCAAAGTATACTTTCATGCACTTATCAATAGCCCACTCTATTTTTTATTGGTAACGAGATATAGTACCGAAGGCTATTTGGTGTTGAATAAAACTTCATCATCTTCTCCTTCTAATACACCACACGGCAGTGAGCAATTTTCTGCTCACTACCGCACACAAAAGTTGTGTAATGGGACTCGGTTCGATTTTTTTTTTATTCAGAATTTTTTGGGAATATCTAGAGGTGTATTAGGACTGTGTTGGAGTAGTTTTAACAGAAAAATTAGACCTGAAAATACTGGTGTGACTCACATATATAAGGGCTGATTTGGGCAATGAGCTGGGCTCATTTCGAGTCCAAAAAAGTCTAGTTTTATGCCACTATTCGAGGGCTATTTTGGGATTGAAATTTTGTCCAAAAAAAAGTAAAATTTCAGTGGGAGAGCTGGTTAGATTCGGTCAGAAGAAGAGAATGGCAGAAACCGGGAGCTTAAAATGGTTCCTACAATTGGTATCAGAAAGAGATTGAAAATTGTTCTTAACCCTTCTCTTTTTCATTTAAAGTTACTATTTTTATTTATTTATATGAGATATAAATTATTATATGCATGTTTAGATGAGTAGGCACAAAGTAATATTATTGAGATGAATGTTTAATTGTTGATTTATGTAATGAATGTCTTTTGCATTGATCGTAAATTTTTCCAGCTCTTATTTTTATGTTGGTTTTGGTTTTAGGATGTAAGGCTATAAGGCCAATTTTTACAAATGTTGTAATTTTATTTTCCATTATAAAATTTCACTTTTTTTGTAATTTGGAGCACCAAAGTCACAAAAAGAGCCAACACCACCATGGATCAAGTTTTGAAGACCAAGGGATGCCTTGGAAATTTTATGTACTAATTAGATTAGTATAGGAAAAATAAGAGCCCGGTCAATGCAAAATTATTTTTTTGTTGTATGTGTGTTTAATTCGAAATCTTTGAATAACATGTCATATAGCTTAGGGTGCCTACTCTTGTATTTTTACATGCCATAACATGTTTTGGATGCATAAATATTCTAGACATAAAATATGATTTTATGAAATATAAAATGGTTACATTGGAATATCATATGCATGAAAAACGATTAATTAGATTAATTGGTTTAATGATTTAAAATTGGAAATTCTAAAATATTGGGCTTAATAAGTGCATCATGAATTCCATAGCTGATTTCAAATAGACGTTAATATGGTCTGCACTCGGGATACAACTCCACGTACCATCAGAATTGATAACGCACCTAGATTAGTTAAATGGTTTAATTAAAATTTTGTCCACTTTATAATTTTAAATTTTAAACTTGTTAGTGTTCCAGAATTTTAAGAGTTAAAATTGGTAAGGTCATTAAAACCAACTTAATTAAATTAGTTTAATTGAGTAAAATAATTAGTAGAGACTAATAGACATTAGTGAGTTGAACTTTAAGAGTTAAAATTGGCAAGATCACTAATAATGCACTAGTGTAAATAAGAGTTATGTTTTAGCTGTCATAAGTTTATTGACACTAGTAAATTAAAATATTAGATATTTTAAAATAGAAACCTTACTTTTAAAATAGTGAGTGCGAGAGGGATATATGACAATATATCCCGTGACCTCCATTATTAGTCCAAAAACATTAGATTCAAAATGCGCCTCAAGACGGCTTTGTTTTCATCCCTTACGGATGGTGTCCATTTTGAGTCAATATCAATCTGAGAGGATAAGGACTCTAGATGTATCTCGTGAACTGACCTACCCTACGGCGACACTTCACTAGTTAAGTCCAAAGATTTCGAAATATCGGGACACTCATAAAGGGTGATTAAATGTTAATCGAAATTCCTTGATCAAATTAAACGGTGATAGGTTAATATAGAAATAAGAGTTATTCTCGTATATATTAATCAATTAAGATTGTTTCGATCTTTCATGGAAATACTTGACCTACCCTACGGCGACACTTATTTGTGGGATGATAGATTTCTGTGGCATAATAATCCTCTTAAGTTTCTAATTCATTATTCATGGTTCATACATCATGTTTAATTTTATGCCCAAATATTTTATAATTTTAATATGCGATGAATGAATATTAAATGCATGTTTACTTTATTTATTTCAGCCACGGTTTCTCCAATAATTGTCGTTCTCTCTAACGGTATATTAACGAGAGAAAATTATGTCAAATGGAAAAGTAACATGAACGCTATCCTGGTATGTGATGACCTAAAGTTTGTCATGACAGAGGAATGTCCTCCCGAGCCGGCTAGAAATGCTGGCCAAGCTGTATGCGATACCTACCAAAAATGGGTCGCGGCTAATGAGAAGGCATGCTGCTACTTGCTAGCACGGATGTCTGAGGTTCTTGATGCAAAACATGAGCCTATGGCCACAACATCTAAGATGATGGAGTCATTTCAGGGCATGTTCGAGCAGCCTTCAAAGCGTCAGCGTTATGAGGCCATGGTCTCAACGATGACTGCTAGGATAAAGGAATGGAGCTCAGTCTGAGAGCACGTCTTGATGATGATGGCCTATATCAATACTGTCGAAACCCATGGAGCTCGTATTGACGAGCGAAGCCAGGTGACCATGATTATGGAAACTCTTCCGAAGAGTTTCCTGTAGTTTAAAATTAACTATGTTATGAACAAGTTATCTTTTATTTTGACCCATCTGCTCAATGAGCTCACCCATTACGAGTCCATGCTTGTGGATCCTCGTAAGCCCAATGTTGAGGCAAATGTTACTGAATCTTCTAAATCTACAAAGAACAAGAAGAAATGCACTGGGAAGGCTAAGACAAAGCTGATGAAGACGAACAATAGTAGCTCTATAGGTGCCAAGCCCAAGGGAAAGTGTTTCCACTGCAACAAGGATGGGTATTGGAAAAGGAATTGTCATAAATACCTTGTTGAGCTGAAAAAGAAGAAGGCTATAGGTAAATACGATTTACTTGTTATCGAATCTCTATTAGTAGATGATGATAAGTCTTCATATATTGTTGATTCTGAAGCCACTAACCATATTTGTTCTTCTTTTCAGCTACTTAATTCATGGAGATATCTTGCTGAAGGTGACTACACCATGAGTGTCGGGACAATGGATGTCATTTTAGCAAGAGTAGTAGGAGTTTCCAGTCTATATTTTTTAAATAATAGTTATTTAAATTTCGACAATGTGTTATCCATTCATAGTTTTTGCAGGAATTTGATTTCCGTTTCTAAACTTTTGGATGACGGTTTTTCGGTTTCTTTTAATAGTAATTTGGTTATTGTTGGTAGAAATGGATTAATCATATGCACAGGAAACTCAGAAAATAATTTATATGTGTTAAGACCGTTAACAAATGAGTCATTACTCAATACTGAAATGTTTAAGGTTGAAAAACCTAAAATAAAATGGCAAAAGATTTCTCACAATGACACATATATGTCTTATCTTAGACTTGGTCATATCAGCCTTGACCAGATAGATAGGTTGATAAAGAACGAAGCTTTAAACCAGTTAAAGCTTGGAACTTTACCACTCTGTGAATCCTGTCTAGAAGGAAAGATGACCAAGATACCTTTTAGTGGAAAAGTTATAAGATCCAATCAACAACTTGAGCTAATACACTCAGACGTTTACGGACCGATAAATGTAAGAGCCCGAGGTGGTTATGAATATTTCATCATATTTATTGAGATTATTCTAGATATGGGTATGTTTACCTAATGCAGTACACGTCATATACATTTGAAAAGTTTAAAGAGTATCGTGCTGAGGTTGAGAACCAATTAAGTAAGATGATCAAAACTCTATGATCAGATCGTGAAGGGGAATACCTTGACAGAGATTTCGAGGAATTCCTATATGAACATGAGATAGTTTCCCAGCTCACAGCACCTGGAACACCACAAAAAAATGGTGTTACAGAGAGGAGAAATCGAACCCTACTAGACATGATAAGGTATATATTTAGTTATAGTTCACTTCCTAATTCGTTCTGGGGGTATACATTGCAAACTGAAATGTATATCCTAAATGTGGTTCCATCTAAGTCTGTTCCTAAGACTCCCTTAGAGTTGTGAAGTGGTCGTAAAACTAGTCTACGACATTTCCGCATATGGAGGTGTCCAGCACATGTGCTGAAGAATAAGACTACTAAGTTGGAGTCTCGTGCACAAGTGTGCTTATTTGTAGGCTATCCTAATGAGACTATGGGTGGATTCTTTTATAGTCCTGAAGATAACAAAGTGTTTATGTCGAAACACGCTACATTTCTAGAGAAGAACTATATTAGGGAGTTCAAACCTTGTAGTAAGGTGTTACTCGATGAGTTACTTACTAGTTCGACAAGCGCACCATCATCAACAACTGTTGACAAACACATAGTAGCTTTTGTCATCTGAGTGTCAGATGCAAGTTTATCAGAATGATCTACCACCTAGATGTAGTGGGAGGGTTATACGATAACCTGATCGCTATCTAGGAGTTGGAGAGGCACAAGTTGTCGCTTCCAGCGATGGTGTAGATGATCCATTGAAAACTTAGTCTGGGAACTTGTTGATCAACCTGATGGGGTAAAAACCATACGTTGCAAATGGATCTACAAAAGAAAGAGGGGAGCAAATGGGAAGGTACAGACCTTCAAGGTTAGGCTAATGGCCAAGGGTTATACCCAGAAAGAGGGAGTTGACTATGATAAAACTTTCTCGCCAGTAACCATGCTCAAATCCATCTGCACTCTTCTGTCCATAGCCCTATATTATGACTATGAGATTTGGCACATGGAAGTCAAGACTACATTCTTGAATGGAAATCTTGATGAGTGTATCTATATAGTACAACAAGAGGGGTCCATAGCCCAAGGTCAAGAGAAAAAGGTTTACAAGCTGCAAAGGTCCATTTATGGACTCAAGTAAGCATCTCAATCTTGGAACATAAGATTTGATACCTCGATCAAATCTTATGATTTTGAGCAGAATGCTGATGAGCCTTGTGTATACAAGCGTTTCATTGATGGGAATGTGGTTTTTCTCGTCTTATACGTCGATGATATTTTACTCATTGGGAATGATGTAAAGATATTATCGAACGTGAAAACCTGGCTAGCTAACCAATTCCAAATGAAAGATTTGGGAGAGTCCAGTTATGTTCTTGGGATCCACATTATTCAAGATCGCAAGAAAGACTGTTAGCTATGTCTTAGGCATCTTATATCGACAAGATCCTTGTGCGTTTTGAGATGCAAAATTCCAAGAAAGGCAATTTAGGAACAATATCCTAAGACACCTCAAGGAGTTGAGGAAATGATACATATCCTAAACGCCTCAACAGTTGGTAGTCTCATGTATGTTATGTTATATATGTGATCAGACATCTACTTTATAATGGGAGTAGTTAGTAGGTTTCAGTCTAACCTAGGATTAGATCATTGGGTGGCTGTGAAACATATTCTCAAGTATCTTAAGAGAACGAGAAATTATATGCTTGTATATTTCAGGTGAGGATATGATCCTCAGGGGATATACAGACTCTGATTTTCAGACAGATGTTGATTCTAAGAAAGGAACATCTGGATCAGTGTTTACCTTAGGTGGTGGAGCCATTGTGTGGAGGAGTATAAAGAAATCCTGTATTGCTGACTCCACCATGGAGGCTGAGTATCTAGCAACCTACGAAGCAGCTAAGAAAGTAGTCTGGCTCTGTAAGTTCTGGGGAGATCTGGAAGTTGTTCCAGATATAGATAAACCATTTTATTGCGATAATAGTGGTGTCGTGGTAAATTTCAAAAACCAAGAAGCCATAAGAGGGGAAAACATATAGAAAGAAAATATCATATAATCAGGGAGATAATGCAGAAAGGAGACGTTATTGTCATGAAGATTGCATCCGCGGAGAACCTGGCTGATCCGTTTACAAAGACCTTATCGGCTAAAGTGTTTGAAGGTCACCTATTTTGGGGTCTCGGGCGGTGATTCGGGTAAACGCAGTGGAAAGCGGAAAATCAAAATTTTCCGATTTCAATTATTTTTCTTAGGTAATTAAAATAAACTAATTTATTTCAATTACTCAATACTTAAAAACTGAAATTTTTACCCAAAAATCAGATTTTTCAGTAATTACCATTTGCCCCAAAACTTTGTATTTTAATCATTTTAGTCCAAAATTGTCAAATACAATTCTAATTGATTTGTACATATCAATACATGAAAATACAATTTTCCAACTCAAGAAAACAATTTTCCTCTTATTGCCGAATGGTCCCAAAACTTTCAAGAATTTGTAATTTGGTCTTTTTTGTTCAAAACATGCCAAGATCAAATTCAAAAATTCTCAAATTTAATATACATCATATATAGATCAAATCTCATCACATATATGAAAAGCCAAATTTGGTGAAGGCTAAAAACCCTAATTTTATAATTTCACAAATTAACAATTAACACCAAATTAATTAAGTTCAATACTTTAATTCAATTCTCACAACACCAAACAAGCCTCACCATCATGAAACAACTAAAGAACAATTCTAGGTCAATCATGAGTGGCTAAGTAACTTTAGAATGGCATTTCCATCAATATGGCTAAAAATAATGCTTAAAAACAATTTAAAGCAATCTAAAACATAATATTTTCATGCTTCCATCTTTCATCCAAGTTCCCAATCATCAAATCATATCCATAAAAGAGTAGAGAATAAACTAAGCTACACATGTTGAAGCTTAGTATGATAGAAATATTTTCATGTAAGGAAAAGTAAGAAAAACTTACTAAAAATGCTTGATTTTCAAAGCATTTCTTCATTTTTCTCCTTTTCTCTCTTTTTCTCTTTTAATTTGATTTTTATGGTTCTTGGAATAATGAAACCAAAAATAAAAATCGCCTTATATATTTTCTTTAAATCACTGAAAATTGCCAAAAAAATGTAGGCCAAGTATTTTATTTTTATTTCACTAATTGAAAAATGATTTAATTTTTATTTGTGGTAATAAATCATCAAATAATTCAATCCTTATCACAAATAAACCAATTAAATCATGTCAATCCAACCAGTCAAAATTGGCCAAGAAAATCAATCAAAATTAGCCATTTAGCTTACTTTAATTAAAGTAAACTAGATATTAAATATTTAATTAATTTAATTATTTAACATTTAAATAATCAAATAATTAAATACAAATATCTCAAATATATGTATTATATTTACATTAAATAATCAAAATACATCTATTAGTAATAAATGTCAAATATCACAATTCGATATTTAATAAATGGCCGAAAGATCTCAAAAGCATGTATCTTCGTTTAACCGTTAAACGACTTATAAATAATCAGTATTATTTATAAAAGTTGCCCTAGTGCCCTACGAGTATATCTCATTAGTGAGACTCTCTAGGTTCTGGCATATCTGTCACGAAATCTAATTCTGTGTCCATAATTTACCCACCCAAAATTATGACGAACACATATAAAATCTCTGAACCGTACATGTCGAGGTCACTGCATACGTATAATCCTTCCGTCATAGGTATCCGGATTATCCCAGAGATATAGATATAAACGTCAAATCTCTTTAGGTATAATCTCGTCGACGATTCTATTAGTAATCTCTTAAAAAACACTTAGAACTGATTTCTTTAGTGTACCACGGCCCCATGGATTTAACAGATTGCTTATTCCATAATGGATACCTATGCTCTGTAAACAGAACTGATAATTCCTATCTTGATACGCAGAGGATATAATGATGATCAGTCCACACCCAACGAACAGACGGAGGTCTGATCTAAATAGACCGGTGACGTGACTGCCTTCAAAGTGTGGAGGATACCTCATATATCCACAGTGGTATCTCAAGTTGAAGGATCACTATGCTTACTCAACCCGAGAATATTCTTATTGACGTTGGTGTACAATCTATTAAGAATCTTCGGTGAGTCATTCAGTGTTTATTTGATATAAACACCTACGTGTCTATATGAGTACCCTGAGACTCATGGTTCATTGAGAAACCATTAGAATCTAGCATTCCAATATACGACACGTACCGATCTCAGCGGGTTTACTTACTGACCAAGTAATTGTAAACCTTGACCAGGAACAGTTAAATAATGATATTGTTATGATACTGCTCAATGTCAGTTGCGACGCTTTTGCAACTGTATCATAACCAATCACTCTATGGTCATTTACGTCTTTACCGTATAATAAAAGAATTTATATTATAGAAACTGATTATTTTATTCATTAATAAAATATATACAAGAGTATTTACAGGGAAATATATAAGAAATTGGCGCTCAGAGCACCAACCCTAACAAAATCTCCCACTTGCTATAGCACCAATATCGATTGTATCTAATACCCATCGACTCCACATGCTTATCAAATTACTTCGGAGGTTTGGCCTTCGTGAGCGTGTCTGCTACATTATCTTCACTAGGAACTTTGCACACGATAATGTCACCTCGCGACATAATCTCTCGAATAATATGGTACTTTCATTACATATGCTTCGATTTCTGATGTGCTCTCAGTTTCTGTACATGCGCAATGGCACCGGTATTATCACAGTATAACGGAATCAGATTCTCGATACTCACGACAACTCCCAGTTCTGTGATAAACTTTTTAAGCCAAACAGCTTCTTTTACAGCTTCAGAAGCAGCAATATATTTCGCCTCTGTGGTGGAATCAGCTGTAGACCCCTGTTTGGAACTCTTCCAACAAACTGCACCTCGTTAAGGGTAAATACGAATCCTGATGTAGACTTTCTATCATCGGGATCTGATTGGAAATCAGAATCCGTATGCCCATTAACTTGCTGTTCATTTCCTCCAAAAATGATAAACTTATCCTTAGTACCTTTAAGATACTTCCGGATATGTTTAATAGCGATCCAATGGTCATTACCTGGATTGGACTAATATCTACTGGTTACACTAACCGCGTAGCTAACATCAGGCCTCGTACATAACATGGCATACATAATGCTACCCAAACATGAAGTATAAGGCTGATTAGACATTCTATTCTTCTCATATTCTGTTTGTGGACACATTTTCTTCGTAAGATGAATGCCATGTCTGAACGGTATATTTACTGTCTTACAGTTAGCAAAATTATATTTTTCTAAGATCTTATCTATGCACGTTGATTGGGATAACCCAATAAGCTTCCTTTCTCTATCCTTATAGAGCTTTATACCCAAGATATAAGAAGCTTCACCTAGGTATTTCATGGAGAAATTCTTAGGATGTCATCAACGTAGAGAATCAAAAATACTATCATACTCCCACTAGCCTTCTGGTACACAAGATTCTTCCATATTCTTGAGAAAACTAGACAATCTAATAATCTCATCGAATCAAAGATTCCAACTTCGCGAAGTTAAGTCCATAAATGGACTTCTTACGCTTACAAACCATGCCATAGGTTTTTCTGGATACAAAACCCTCCGAATGTTCCATATAGATTTCTTCGTCAAGAAACCTATTTAGAAAAGTTGGTTTAACATTCATTTGTAAAATCTCATAATCATAGTAAGCAGCAATAGACAATAAAATCCTTATAGACTTTAGCATCGCAACTGGTGAAAAAGTTTCATCATAGTCGACACCAGGTCGCTGCTGTAACCTTTAGCTGCCAGTCTGGCCTTAAAGATTTCAACCTTTCCATCAGGCCCACGCTTCCTTTTGTAAACCCATTTACTACCGATAGGAACAATTCCTTCAGGAAGTGGAACCAAGTCCCAAACTTGATTCTGATGCATAGAGTCTAACTCTAATTCCATGGCCTCTTACCACTTCGCGGAGTCGATGTCTAACATCGCTTCTCTATAGGTGTAAGGGTCAGTCTCTTAAATTAAGAGAACATCTAGACTCTTTTCATGTATCAAATACAAACGTTCAGGAGGTCTAGACACCCTTTTGGACCTACGGAGTGTGTATGTTGAAGGTTCTTCATCTATTTGAACTTCAGGTTCCTTCAATGGTTCGTTGGTTTCGGGTTGTACTTCATCAAGTTCAACCTGTCTATGATTACCTCATTTGAACAAAAATTCTACTTCTAGAAATTTTGCAAAACGAGCTATGAAACATTTCGATGCTGACCGGTGTAAACACACGCGTATAACGCAAGCGCACATATCGTTCAAGTGGTATAAAAAGTATCGATCCCACGAGGACTTAATACCTAATCTATTAATTTTATGAGGTCAAATAATTACTAGTATCTAAATGGTTGATTGATTGATTTGAAATGGTGAAGATTTTAAATTTAAAAACAAGTAAATAAAATTGTTCGAAAGTAGGTTTAAGAAAATTCAATATTAAAAACTATCTAGTGTTGTGAATCTTTCTAATATCTTTTAAAAGATGAAGTGATTATTTTATGTTTGTGTAATAAATCGGTTTACTAACCTGGAACACTAAATTATGCGAAAGCCTCTGTCGAAGGTCAGACGCAAATACCCAGCTTAAGCCAATTGAACCATATGTCTATGTCAACCAAATTATCTGGATTCATTAAGTTTAAGTTCCAATTATGGCTACCCCCGCCCGACAGGTATATGTCTATCCTGTAAGGAAATCTATTAAAGGGTTATCTATCCTCAAGGAAGATTGTGGGCTATTAAGTCTAAGGCTGAAACCTAAAATTCCTTTGTCAAGTTTATTTTAGATTTACCACATCAATTTTATTGGTGATCAGACAACAAGAAGCATTAAGCTTAAGACTTAATAAGTAAACCTTTAAATTATCCAAACTATAAAATAACCCCTTATAAACCGGTGATATTAGAATTCATCACAACCCCAGATAACTAACTTAGTTACGACACATAACTAGGGCTAGTAAAAACTTAAATAAAATAAAAGATATAAAGTAAAATGCTAAAAAGTAAATGACGGAAAGAAAATGCTGAAATTAAAAACTGAAAATTAAATGCTGAAAAGTAAATGCTGAAAGTAAATTGCTGAAAAGTAAATTCTGAAAGTAAATTGCTGGAAAGTAAATAAAGTAAAAGTACAATAAAAGAAAATTTTGAGGTAAAAGGATCCACTTTTATTACTTCTATTTTAGATATCTCCCTTAATATATATATTAACTTTGCATGATAATTACCAACCAGCCATATAGGCGGTATCCAGATTAAGTCAAATTAATAATTAATTACCAACCGACCAATCAGGCGGTATCCAGTTTAGTCAGGTTAAAACCAATTTAAATAATTACCAACCGACCAATATAGCGGTATCCTCGTTAAGTCAGGTTTTAACTAGTTTATATATTATAATTAAGGGAGATTAATCTAAATATTAGTAATAAAAGTTTTACTCTTTACCCCAGCAAAGGGGAGTTACCTCCTCATTACTGAAAAGTAAAAACTGAAAATTAAAGAAAGAAAAGTACTGTGCGTAAAAGTAAATTACGGAAAGTAAAAACTGAAAAGTAAAGAAAAGAGAGTGCGAAAGCGGAAATTAATTACTGAAAGCTGTAAATAAACAAACAAGATACAATCTTCTTAGTATTCTTAAGGAATTCCTTAGAAGAAAGTATGAATTTTCAAATGAAATGTCTTGGTATCTATAGGCAAAATTTTGCCTCCATCAAATCATCCACCAAATCCATTATTAATTGCTCCACTAATTGCTCCACCAAATCCATTATTAATTGCTCCACTAATTGCTTATCATGTTTGGTTGTGATTTGATTTTTTTTATTATTTATTTATTAATTTATTTTTTGCTTTGAAAATGATTGAAATGACTTTAATAATTACACACAACACACTACTGGATGGTTCATCAATTTCGGGCATGAAATCTTCAGAATTCGAAAATTTTTTTTCTTTCAAAGTTGTAGATCCTTAAGTCTTCTTTAATCTGGAACTTGAATCAGCTCAATCCGATAATCCGATATCGGAGTATAACGTTATGCCAAAATACGACAGATGCATAAAACTGGAATTTCCAAAACTGCACTTCGTTAAAACGCCCTTTCAAGTTTTCAATATCCAAAATTAATATGTCAAGTCCAACTTTTGCCCTTATTTGACCCACATTTCGTCCTAAATGATTTCATTGTGTCCCAATATTATTTTATCTGCAAAATAAACTAAAACAGATCAAAACATTCATCAAAACTCAAGAAACTATACAAAATATTAGGTTAAATGAGTTGGAAATAGTGATATAATTACCACTCATCACACCCTCAAACCTAACCTTTTGCTAGTCCTCGAGCAAAACATAGAATAAAATAACATAAACATCTTTAAAATAAAATTTACCTAAGCCACTTTCGCAGGGATCACAGTTGCATTAAGCGTATGCAACAAGCCTTTAAACCCCTAGGTGTCCCTAGTGGACGAGTTGTAGTCTCGTGAGGGTTTACATCAATGATACTGTAGGCACTGCATTTTTGCATATAAGTCCCGATGATGAGTCTCGTATGGAGACACTACCTCTTTAGTTGTGAAAGCAGCGGGAAACGGACGTCGGAAGGGAATAGTCAAGAATTGACATTTTGTTGGAATTAATTCGCTGGAGTAGCTGCGCGTTCGCTTGTTGGATCTCCGTTTTAAAACACACCCTTAGCCCAAACCATCGCAAGACACACACCTAGCCCAAGCCCATTAAATCACATCCAATAATAATTAAAAATTTTAAAACATTTTAAAGACATGTCACAAATTAAATTAAAATTAAAATTAAATTAAATTAAATAAATCACATACCAAAATTAAATAAAGTCAAGTAAAATCCCATCCAAAGCTTTCCTAATTAAAAGATACAAATCAAATCATATCCCTAACTAAAAGAGAAGAAATCAAAATTAAATTAAAACTTCCCTAATTAAAAGATTTTCCTTATCACATAAGATATCACATTAATGCACAAATCCTTCTCCTTCCAAAACAAGTATAACCCCCATCCTTTTGCCTATAAAAAAAACCCTTCACCCCACCTTTCTAAACCTGGCTCATTATCACAAAATCAACCCTAATATTCCAAACCCTTTCACTCACGAACCCTATCATCACACGCCCAGCCTCCACAAATTCACGCCACAAGCGCATCACCTAGCTCCACGCCTTCACGACACAAGCGCATCACCAGCCCATTAACGCACAAATTGCACACTCATTCTCACTCAACAACTACACACACGTAGCAAGACTGCCTATTGACCATCACCCTCACCCCACTCACGAATTAATAGCCCCCGTAACACATAAACCCTTGAATCCACTACCCATCAACACGTCAACACCCCATAGCCATAGCATTCAGTCCAACACACGTCCTCACTCAGTCCACAAGCCAACTCTCTCGCCACCTAGCCCCATTCAGCGCAAGCCTCCAACTTCACGCACTGCCTTCACACAACACCATCACCACACAGCCACTCATCTTCACGCACTCATCCTCACACACTGCCTAAATCAACGCCACAAAAAGCCTTAAATACTACCGAGAATAATCCCTCACTGCACGCCCAGTTCAGTCCCATAAACCAGCCCAAACAAAGCCACAAACCTTCCAATAAATCACGCCTAAATTGTTCCCTATTCAGCCCCTCAAATTGACGAGACATAACCCACTGCCCTGCAAAAAAATTACCATAAAACAATCCCAAAAACACCCCGAAAACAGTCCCCGAATTAACCCAAAACTGCCCCTAAAAACCGCCAAAATAGTCCCCTAATTACCGAAAAAAGTGACCAGAAAATACAATACAAACAGCAGCGAGATGGAGTGAAAACAGCATTCCAAACAGCGAAACAGCGAGGAAAAATGTTGAGTTAGTGAACCGGAAGAGTTGCGGATCATCCACCCTTCCAACGGCCGTGTAACGCCCTTTCGTGAGACGAAAAAAGAGGTTAGACTTGAGGGCACCTTTTTATTTATTATCTTTCATTTATTTTCTTTATTTCAAAAATATTATCGCATGAGAGTCGTTTGAAGTATGATGTGATTGTTGGATGAGCGGGATATATGTTCCATTTTATGGTATATAGGATGGAAACCCAGAGGTTGAGGCACATCACCATCATATCATTTCAGTTCAAAACAACAGGCAAGTCAGGTGGCAGCCGACGAGCCAAGATTCATTCATCATCACTTTTTAGGATGTATCCCAGGGTCGAGGCCCACATATCAGTTGCAGTTCCGGGATGCGTCCTAGGGTCGAGGGCCCACTGTATCATCAGCACAGTTCACATTTGGTGGTTCGGGAACAAAGCCCATGGGTCGAGGCACCTCACCACCATATCAAATCAATCCGAAGCAGCATGCAAGTCAGGTGGCAGCTAGCGAGCCAGGTAAGTAAAAATGCATTGCACGTACTTTGATAGGATTGTCATTGTCACACACTCACAAGTCTTATCAAAGTGGGGGTGACTGTAGGCACTGCATTTTTGCATATAAGTCCCGTTGATGAGTCTCGTATGGAGACACTACCTCTTTAGTTGTGAAAGCCGCGGGAAACGGACGTCGGAAGGAATAGTCAAGAATTGACATTTTTGTTGGAATTAATTCGCTGGAGTAGCTGCGGGTTCGCTTATTGGATCTCCGTTTTAAAACACACCCTTAGCCCAAACCCTCGCAAGACACACACCTAGCCCAAGCCCATTAAATCACATCCAATAATAATTAAAACATTTAAAACATATGTCATAAATTAAATTAAAATTAAAATTAAATTAAATTAAATAAATCACATACCAATATTAAATATAGTCAAATAAAATCCCATCAAAAGCTTTCCTAGTTAAAAGATACAAATCAAATCATATCCCTAACAAAAAGAGAAGAAATCAAAATTAAATTAAAACACTTCCCTAATTAAAAGATTTTCCTTATCACATTAATGCACAAATCCTTCTCCTTCCCAAACAGGATAATCCCCATCTCTTTGCCTATAAATACAACCATTCACCCCACCTTTCTAAACCTGGCTCATTATCACAAAATCAACCCTAATATTCCAAACCTTTCACTCACGAACCCTTTCATCACACGCCCAGCCTCCACAAATTCACGCCACAAGCGCATCACCTAGCCTCCACGCCTTCACGACACAAGCGCATCACCAGCCCATTAACGCACAAATTGCACACTCATTCTCACTCAAAAACTACACACACGTAGCAAGACTGCCCATTGACCAGCACCCTCACCCCACTCAAAAATTAATAGGCCCTTAACACATAAACCCTTGAATCCACTACCCACCAACACGTCAACACCCTCTAGCCATAACATTCAGTCCACGCACGTCCTCACTCAGTCCACAAGCCAACTCTCTCGCCACCTAGCCCCATTCAGTGCAAGCCTTCAACTTCACGCACTGCCTTCACACAACACCATCACCACACAGCCACTCATCTTTACGCACTCATCCTCACACACTGCCTACATAAACGCCACAAATAGCGTCAAATACTACCGAGAATAATCCATCACTGCACGCCCAGTTCAACCGCATAAACCAGTCCAAACACAGCCACAAACCTGCCAATAAATCACGCCTAAATTTTTCCCTATTCAGCCCCTCAAATACCGAGACATAGCCCACTGCCCTGCCAGAAAATTACCACAAAACAATCCCAAAAACACCTCGAAAACAGTCCCCAAATTAACCCAAAACTGCCCCTAAAAAACCACCAAAACAGTCCCATAATTACAAAAATAGTTACTAGAAAATACAACACAAACCGCAGCGAGACGGAGTGAAAACAGCAGCCCAAACAGTGAAACAACGAGGAAAAACGTTGAGTTAGTGAACCGGAAGAGTTGCGGATCATCCACCCTTCCAACGGCCTTGTAATGCCCTTTCGTGAGACGACAAAAGAGGTTAGACCTAAGGGCACCTTTTTATTTATTATCTTTCATTTATTTTGTTTATTTCAAAAATAATATCGCATGAGAGTCGTTTGAAGTATGATGTGATTGTTGGATGAGCGGGATATATGTTCCCTTTTATGGTATATAGGATGGAAACCCGGACGTAAATTCTGTAGCCGAATCTGAATGGACGGTAGTGCGGTTTGTACTCGGGATACAACGCCACATACCACTTCAGAGATACACATATTTCATTCATCCAACATTGTATTCGAGCATGATTAGGTTGTTAGCATGTTATTTATCTTAAGCATGATTTAGTCGATAGAAATTTCTTTCTTTATGCATGATTAGGTTGTTTCACATTAGGGATTTAATTTATATTTATGCTTAGATTCTTATTTATTTTCCGCATTAGATAATTGAGCATGCTTGTGTGATGATTGTATGTTATTGTGTGTTTGCCGTTATGACAACTTACTTTGAAGTATGCGAACTTAGATATAGGTTTTCATTGTTATTATTATGCATGCAGACTTAGGTGTAGGTTACCTTTGAGCATACATGTTGAGTAGATTCGGTTAGTTTATTACACAAATCACATCATTACAAGTGACATAAGTAAGTGACCATTCCGAACCCAATGGTTTGAGGTCTTCCCTTGCGAGGGGTGAGTGCGGCCTTAAATTTTTGTCCCGGTTCACACCAGGTGGCGACTCCATGTTATTTCGTACTCCCAACTAGGCCGCGAGCCTAGAATAGCGTCTCCGATTTCTGTGTCCTATAGTCTGGCGACTCCACTGGGGATTTAGAGAATTGGCCCCGAAATAATGTCTTGTAGTGATTGTAATTTGTGCTTTAGTTAACTGTGTCTACCGTAGGTTGAAAGAGGTTTAATCAAAGGAACTTTTAAGGCTAGGTAATGGTTTGGTGTCTTCCTTCATTCACTACCTTTCTATAAGGAAAAGCTGTGAAGGCACCTAGATAATCATCTACTTGTAGCCTAGTGTGATGGACTAATTTGGAGGACTCGTTGTTTATTCCTGTCACCAAGCGATAAGAGCCTAAGAGGCTTGGGTATTTAAGAGAGTTCACTCCACCCTCCCTCTGGGGAATCTACAACGGGAAATCCATTTGACAGTCAGTCACACACCATAACTCGTTGGCACGTACCTTTAGGTATAAAAAAAGTGCGCTCACTTGGTCGCTCGGACCCTTGAGTGGGGAGACCTAGTTGTGAGCAATCCTTCGTCGACGGGAGCTTTTGTCTATACCCCTGTAAACCCGCGTATGAACTATAGTTGTAGTATCAGTAGAGACTATTCATTTTTGTTTTGGACCATTATCATTTGGATTCAGTTGGACTTGTTGTCATGAGGTATGGGCTTGTTGGGCCATTTAAACTGGGACGAGTCTGTGCTTTATGGCAATCGGGCCAAAAGTTTCTAAAATGATGATGGGCCAACTAGTGTAAAATTCTTATGAGCTTATATATTACATGCATCACACGCATCTCATGCATCTCATGCATACATGCATCATGTTAACCCCCGTGTCTTAAAAGCCATCATAGATATCCGTTGGGTTAGGAAAAAGAAGACTTGTCAAATAAGAGTTTAGCAAACATGGATATTGGGGAAAAAGAAACCGAGAAACAGAGAAATTTACGACAAGGATAGAAAGACCATTGTGAAAAAAAGAAATGAAAAAAATGAAAAAAAAATGAAAAAAAAAGAAAATAAAAAAAAATGAAAAAAAAAATGAAAAAAAAATGAAAAATGAAAAAGAAAAAAAGAAAAAATTGTTTATTTTTAGTCCTTAATAGTTAGGCATAAGTCCAATGATGAAATCGTTTACTTTAGGGAGAAATCTTAGAAACGATAAACTCTTGATGTGCTTTTATCTGATACTTTGAGTGATTGATCTATGTTAGACTCGTGAGCACTTCACTATAGGTTCTTAGCAGTGAAAACCTGAGTAGTTAGCAAAGTGACTAGTTGAAGAAATTGTAGGTCGGTGAATGACCGTTTGCTTAGATGTCTATCTTGATTTGCTTATGTTATGATGTGTGGTATGGTTGAAAATAAAAGAAAAGTCTATAAAAAAAAGAATTAAACCACCTATAAACGATAAGCGTGAAGCTACTCATGGGCAAGTATTAGGACCACTATGAGGAGAAATGCTACCTTAAAGGGTAGGGTGTGTTGAAAAAAAAAAGGTTCAAAATGAAAAAGAAAAAAAATGAGACAAAAGAGAAAGAAAACCATACCACATTGAGCACGGAAAAGCAACTGCAGGCATAATTGAGACATCTAGGTTGGTTTGACCCATCGACCACAATTTTTGAAACAAAATCATTAAGTTAGCTTACCTGGGGATGAATCTGCAAAGGAACCTTTGCACACATACACTTTGAGTCTGACTTAGATCATTTATTCAAAGACTTGGATTTGAGTTGCATTGAGTGTTTTGAAGGTTCTCTGGTTTCAATATTGAGCATCCTTTGAGGACGATAATATGTGTAACTATTGGGACTATTTCGTAGCATGTGATACAGTATGATGATATGGAATGCCACATCACGTGGTCCACCTTGACCTAATGTAAGCAGCGGAAAGCAGAAAGCTAAATCAAGACTGGGGGAGACCAGTCTACCACCTCGCGAATAAGGGATATAACGAGAACTTGAGCTATGGGACCAAAGGAAACTGAGCAATCACTGGAGAACTGACGGAAGACCTAACTCAACGAAATAGGAAATTCATTCATGTATGCATGCATACACGTAACGTATTTTGCATTCTTTTTTGTGTTTGTTTTGTTTTGTATTCACATGTTTCAAAGAAGAAAAAGAGAAAGCGGTAAAGACAAGACAACCAGAATCAGCAACATATGAGTAGTAGTTTTGGGGATGAGTCCCAGGGTTGAGGCCAATATCAGTTTCAGTTCCGGGAATGAATCCCAAGGTCGAGGCCATATCAGTAAAGTTTTGGAATGAATCCGAGGATGAGTCCCGGGGGCGAGGCCCATATCAGCAGAAATTTGGAATGAATCCGGGAATGAATCCCAGGGTCGAGGCCCATATCAGCAGAGTTTTGGAATGAATCCCAGGGTCGAGGCCCACATCGTCCGAGTTTTGGAATGAATCCCAAGGTCGAGGCCCATATCAGCAGAGTTTTGGAATTAATCCAGGAATGAATCCCAGGGTCGAGGCCCACATCGTCAGAGTGTTGGAATGAATCCGGGAATGAATCCCAGGGTCGAGGCCAACATCAGCACCAATTTTGGAGATGAGTCCTAGGGTCGAGGCCCACATCACAATCAGTTTGGGGATAAGTCCCAGGGTTGAGGCCCACGTCAGTATCAGTTTTGGGGATGAGTCCCAGGGCCGAGGCCTGCATCAGTATCAGTCTGGGGGCGAGGCCCACATCAGTATTAGTCTGGGGGCGAGGCCCACATCAGTATCAGTTTGGGGCGAGGCCCACATCAGTTTAGTTTTGGGGATGAGTCACAGGGTCGAGGCCCACATCAGTATCAGCTTGGGGATGAGTCCCATGGTCAAGGCCCACATCAGCATCAGTTTGGGGCGAGGCCCACATCAGTATTAGTTTGAAGGCGAGGCCCACATAAGTATCAGTCTGGGGGCGAGGCCCACATCAGCATCAGTCCGGGGGCGAAGCCCACATCAGTATCAGTTTGGGTCGAGGCCCATATCAGTATCAGTCTCAGGGTTGAGGCCCACATCAATATCAGTTTGGGGGCGAGGCCCACATTAATATCAGTTCAGGGTTGAGACCCACACATCATCAGTGTCAGTTTTGGGGATGAGTCCCAGGGTTGAGGCCCACATATCATCATAAAGCCCAGGGAACAAAGCCCACTCTCAACACAGTTCGGGAATAAAGCCCAGGGGAATAAAGCCCTATTTCAACACAGTTAGGGAACAAAGCCCACTCTCTAGACAGCTCGGGAATAAAGCCCAGGGAACAAAGCCCACATCAGCACAGTTCGGGAACAAAGCCCACCATCAGCTCAATTTGGGAACAAAACCCTCATCAGTAACGGTTCGGAAATGGACTATCACATCAGTAACGATTCAGAAATAGACCATCACATCAGACGCCAAAAATAGCACTCCGAGAATGGAGCAAGGTTTGGGAATGGATCACATCACAGTAATGGTTCGGGAATGGACCACCTCACAGTAACTATTCGGGAATGGACCACCTCACACAGTAACGGTTCGGGAATGGACCACCTCACAGCATGGTTCAAGAACGAACCATCACATTATCAGTATCAGTCTTGCCACGAATGGCACTCTGGGGGCGAGGCCCACATCATTATCAGTATCAGTCTTGCCAGGTATGACACTTTGGGGGCGAGGCCCACATCATTATCAGTCTGGGGGAGAGGCCCACATCAGTATCAATCTGGGGCGTGGCCCACATTAGTATCAGTCTTGTCGGGTATGGCACTCTGGGGGCGAGGCCCATATTAGCATCAATATCAGTTTTGTCGGGTATGGCACTCTGGGGGCGAGGCCCACATTAGCATCATTATCAGTTTCGCCGGGTATGGCACTCTGGGTATGGAGACACATCATCATCAGCAGTTTTGGGGATGCGTCCCAGGGTCGAGGACCCACTACATCATCATTTTGAGGGCGAGGTCCCTATTATCAGCGGTATTGGGATGCGTCCCAGGGTCGAGGTGCCCCCGTTGTCGGTTGTAATTTCAGGATGCGTCCTAGGGTCGAGGGCCCACTACATCATCATTTTGAGGGCGAGGTCCCTATTGTCAGCGGTATTGGGATGCCTCCTAGGGTCGAGGTGCCCCCGTTGTCGGTTGTAGTTCCAGGATGCGTCCCAGGGTCGAGGACCCACTACATCATCAGTTTGAGGGCGAGGCCCACTTTGTCAGCGATATTGGGTCGAGGTGCTCAGGGTCGAGGTGCCCCCGTTGTCGGTTGCAGTTCCGGGATGCGTCCCAGGGTTGAGGGCCCACCGCATCATCAGTTGTAGTTCCGAGATGCGTCCCAGGGATGAGGACCCACTTCATCATCAGCTTAAGGGTGAGGCCCACTTTGTCAGCGATATTGGGTCGAGATGCCCAGGTTCGAGGTGCCCCCATTGTCAGTTACAGTTTCGGGATGCGTCCCAGGGTCGAAGGCCGACTGCATCATCAGTTGTAGTTCCAGGATGCGTCCCGGGGTCGAGGACCCATTACATCATCAGTTTGAGGGTGATGCCCACTTTGTCAGTTGTATTGGGTCGAGGTGCCCAGGGTCGAGGTGCCTCCATTGTCGGTTGCAGTTCCGGGATGCGTCCCAGGGTCGAGGGCCCACTGCATCATCAGCACAGTTCACATTCGGTGGTTCGGGAACAAAACCCAGAGGTCGAGGCACCTCACTATCATATCATTTCAGTTCAAAACAACAGGCAAGTCAGGTGGCAGCTGGCGAGCCAAGAATTCATTCATCATCACTTTTTAGGATGTGTCCCAGGGTCGAGGGCCCACACATCAGTTGCAGTTCCGGGATGCGTCCCAGGGTCGAGGGCCCACTGCATCATCATCACAGTTCACATTGGTGGTTCGGGAACAAAGCCCATGGGTCGAGGCACCTCACCACCACATCAAATCAATCCGAAGCAGCAAGCAAGTCAGGTGGCAGCTAGCGAGCCAGGTAAGTAAAAATGCATTGCACGTACTTTGATAGGATTGTCATTGTCACACACTGCACAAGTCCCATCAAAGTGGGGGCGACTGTAGGCACTGCATTTTTGCATATAAGTCCCGATGATGAGTCTCGTATGGAGACACTACCTCTTTAGTTGTGAAAGCCGCGGGAAACGGACGTCGGAAGGAATAGTCAAGAATTGACATTTTTGTTGGAATTAATTCGCTGGAGTAGTTGCGGGTTCGCTTGTTGGATCTCCGTTTTAAAACACACCTTTTGCCCAAACCCTCGCAAGACACACACCTAGCCCAAGCCCATTAAATCACATCCAATAATAATTAAAACATTTAAAACACATGTCATAAATTAAATTAAAATTAAATTAAAATTAAAATTAAATAAATCACATACCAATATTAAATAAAGTCAAATAAAATCCCATCAAAAGCTTTCCTAATTAAAAGATACAAATCAAATCATATCCCTAACTAAAAGAGAAGAAATCAAAATTAAATTAAAACACTTCCATAATTAAAAGATTATCCTTATCACATTAGTGCACAAATCCTTCTCCTTCCCAAACAAGGATAACCCCCATCTCTTTGCCTATAAAAACAATCCTTCACCCCACCTTTCTAAACCTGGCTCATTATCACAAAATCAACCCTAATATTCCAAACACTTTCACTCACGAACCCTCTCATCACACGCCCAGCCTCCAAAAATTCACGCCACAAGCGCATCACATAGCCTCCACGCCTTCACGACACAAGAGCATCACCAGCCCATTAACGCATAAATTGCACACTCATTCTCACTCAAAAACTACACACACGTAGCAAGACTGCCCATTGAGCGGCACCCTCACCCCACTCACGAATTAACGCCCCTTAACACATAAACCCTTGAATCCACTACCCACCAACACGTCAACACCCCCTAGCCATAGCATTCAGTCCACGCACGTCCTCACTCATTCCACAAGCCAACTCTCTCGCCACCTAGCCCCATTCAGCGTAAGCCACCAACTTCACGCACTGCCTTCACACAACGCCATCACCACACAGCCACTCATCTTTACGCTTTCATCCTCACACACTGCCTACATCAACGCCACAAACAGCCTCAAATACTGCCGAGAATAATCCATCAATGCATGCCCAGTTCAGCCGCATAAACCAGCCCAAACACAGCCATAAACATGCCAATAAATCACGCATAAATTGTTCCCTATTCAGGCCCTCAAATTGCCGAGACATAGCCCACTGCCCTGCCAGAAAATTACCACAAAACAATCCCAAAAACACCCCGAAAATAGTCCCCAAATTAACCCAAAACTGCCCCTAAAAAACCACCAAAACAGTCCCTTAATTACCAAAAATAGTGACTAGAAAATACAACACAAACCGCAGCGAGACGGAGTGAAAACAGCAGCCCAAACAGCGAAACAACGAGGAAAAACATTGAGTTAGTGAACTGGAAGAGTTGCGGATCATCCACCCTTCCAACGGCCGTGTAATGCCCTTTCGTGAGACGACAAAAGAGGTTAGACCTGAGGGCACCTTTTCATTTATTATCTTTCATTTATTTTGTTTATTTCAAAAATATTATCGCATGATAGTCGTTTGAAGTATGATGTGATTGTTGGATGAGCGGGATATATGTTCCCTTTTATGGTATATAGGATGGAAACCCGGACGTAAATTCTGTAGCCGAATCCGAATGGACGGTAGTGCGGTTTATACTCGGGATACAACGCCACATACCACTTGAGAGATACACATATTTCATTCATCCAACATTGTATTCGAGCATGATTAGGTTGTTAGCATGTTATTTATCTTAAGCATGATTTAGTCGATAGAAATTTTTTCTTTATGCATGATTAGGTTGTTTTCACATTAGGGATTTAATTTATATTTATGCTTAGATTCTTATTTATTTTCCGCATTAGATAATTGAGCATGCTTGTATGATGATTATATGTTTTTGCGTGTTTGCCGTTATGACAACTTTGAAGTATGCGAACTTAGATATAGGTTTTCATTGTTATTATTATGCATGCGTACTTAGGTGTAGGTTACCTTTGAGCATACATGTTGAGTAGATTCGGTTAGTTTATTACACAAATCACATCATTACAAGTGACATAATTAAGGGACCATTCCGAACCCAATGGTTTGAGGTCTTCCCTTGCGAGGGGTGAGTGCGGCCTTAAATCTTTGTCCCGGTTCACACCGGGTGGCGACTCCATGTTATTTCGTACTCCCAACTAGGCCGCGAGCCTAGAACAGTGTCGCCGATTTCTGTGTCCTACAGATACCCACAAACATTTTACAAAAGTAAAAAGGTAGTGAAACTAATGCACACAAAAGTGAAAAGACAAGTGAAAAGAGAATAAAGAAGTTAGTGACTAATCAGGTGAAACTTCTACTCCAAATTACTAGTTGTTTTCTTTCTTTCTAAATTACTGAATAAGTAAATTCTCCTATTATATTTACCATTCTCCATATACACAACCAACAAAATATTAAACAACTTTTTTTGCCCACAACAGTCACAAGTGCAGTTGATAAGAGAGTAATATTTTTGTCCTAAGGTTTTATCAGAATTCACACCTTTTTGTAGCAATGGAATAATTTTTCTCATTTTTCTGATTTTTTCTTTGATTTTTGATTTTTTTTATTTATATACAATATCTTCCATCTATGTAGCGAGTGTTGGGTCGGTGGCTCCCAAACCAGTTGGCTTTAGGGCACCAGATGTTAAGACACCCCTACGGACTTAATTACTCAGACTTCAAATATATATATTTTTTGCAACATCCTTGATTCATGTAGCGAGCTTTGGGCCAGTGGCTCCCAAACCAGTTGGCTTTAGGGCACTAGGTGTTAAAACACCCTTACAGACTTAATAACTCAGATCTCAGATGTTTTTTTTTTACTCCATCACTTTTTGAGATGCTTCCTCCAATTAAACTAGAGCACTGAATATTACAAACTTTTCAATTTTAGCTCATGTCCGTATGTTACAATGCATGTTGATAATACCTGCCTACTGAGCATATGAAGATCCATTTTAGTCAGTTTTATGGAGAATTTACAAATTAAATAATTTAAAATAAAATAAACAAAAACTAATTTGTTTCAAAAATGGTTTGAGATACGTCTCAGGAGTGAAAACTCCTTACTCAGCTATCTCTTACCAATTTCACCTTTTTAGTCAAAATAAAAACATAAAAACGCAAAATATTTTTGTAATTTTTGAAAAAAATTCAATTTTTTGTATTTTTCGAAAATTTTGGACTAAAAATAAAAACAACACACAAACTAAACAAGGTACTGATCAACTAATTCCCTCCCCCAAACCTAAATGGGACATTGTCCCCAATGTCTTAAACAGTAGAAGAAGAGTTTAGAAGATAATACCTGGATAACTGAAATTCTACAGGGAATTAAAGGTTAAGATCCAGATTAATCTGACGCCTCTTACCACGATCGTCCTCAGACCAATTTATCTTTGAAAGGATAGGGTCGACTTGTGGTTCATAGGCTAAAAGTTGGTCTATTAGATCCGGAGCAGTACTGGCAGTATAGAGGAGTTCTTTCATAGGTTTTGACACGAACCCATTTCTTCGGGCATCATCAAGAAACACACAAAGAAAATCATAAAATCCTTCAACGTTGTACAGTCCAAGCGGTTTCTGTTGTATGTTCAGGTTCGCCCAGATAACACTGTAAAATTTCCTCCAATGTACCCAAGCCACCTGGCAAAGCAATAAAAGCATCAGCACGGTTAATCATTTCTACCAATCGTTCAGACATACCTGGCATGATCAGTTCCTCTCCGTTTGATGGTCCAATAAGATTTGCCTCCGCCAAGGGTTTTGGGATGATTCCCAAAACGTGACTGCCTCCTTCCTGTAAGCCTTTGAAACAATCCCCATAAGTCCAAGATTGCCTCCACCATATACTAAGTGCATATTCCTTGCAGCTAAGACTCGACCCAATTCCTGTGCTGCTTCTACGTATTGTGGCTTAACACCAACACTAGTTCCGCAAAACACACAGATGTTTTCAACTCGTCTTCTTGAAGTGGCTTCCATGTTTTACTCTGGATGTCTTCAAAAGTGCAATGATGAGTTGAATTTATAACACCTGAAAAGGGTGAGTAAAATAATAGCACTAGTACCTGCCAAATGACAATTATTAGTTAACAGTAAAATAAATCGTGATAGTCAAAAAGGTATGGATGTTGTCGGAGAAAATAAAAGAAAACAATAAAACAAATTACAATTATTAGGAAAAGACAAAGAGATATCATATGTACAAGAAATTAGCGGCTTGATTGACGTCTATGCGTCAGGGACAAGCTTCCCATCCAATTTTCTTATAAATTGGCAAACATGGTCTTTTTGAGTCAGATTCCCGAGACTTAATTGTTGTCTTTCTTTTTGAAATTTTGTATGTAATTTGCGAATGGCTATATGAACATATCCATTGGGATGCGTCTCAAGAGTCGAAGATATATTATCTACAGACTCCTTACTCAAGCCATCCCTAATGAATTTAATTTTATCTTTGCGATTATCAGACACCATTCCTAAAGAACGACAACGAGTATTGCAATTCCAGCGTGCACATTTGTAACAAACACCCATTTGCTTAGCTATACGTTTCTTTGCATAGCTGCTTCTTCCAAAACCAGGCAGATGTGAAATAAAAGATTCAGAAGACTCACCTGCCAATCGGACCCGTGCTTCAATTACCCAATGAATATCTCTAGGAACACCATGGATCGTTAGTAATCTCATCCGTTCTAAGCGAGCTTTGTAGACTTTCATCAGAGAGTTTTGAGGGAGAGAAGGAAATTGCTTGCAAAGATTTGCGAGAGCTTCTTTCATCCTGAAATGTCTTAATCTGCAAAAACTAAACACACCAAATTAAATCACACCAAATCACAATATATACACAAATTGCATTTGTTGCCTCCCTGCGAGCGCTAAGTTTAACGTCGACAGCTAGACGTGACTTCTCGAATGTTAGGCTGGATCTGAAAGTGTGACACTTTCTTTTTGTTGCTCAAACGATTCTCCCCAGTAGTGCTTGACACGCTTGTTATTAACCTTAAAAGTTTTGTTGGAGTCAGGATCATGTATCTCAACGGCTCTATCTGGTAAAACTTTGGTGATCACAAATGGACCTGACCACCGTGATTTTGGCTTCCATGGGAAGAATTTCACCCTTGATTTGTTTAACAGTGCCTTATGCCCTGGTTCCAGTTGTATGCGCACTAACTTCTCATCATGTCTCTTCTTTGCCTTTTTTTGTACAATTTGGCATCCTCAAAAGGCTGATAGTGAAATTCCTCCAATGTTGGGTTTCTATTAGGCCCCAATGATCAAATCAAGTAATGAAACACATGTGCGAATACTCAAAGAAGTTGCGGAATACTTAAAATGATTGGTTGAGCGATGCGATGAACACAAAAACTTCAAGCTATCCTCCAAGGTGGCTCACGGCAATTGCAGTTTTTGTCCTCCAAATTTTCGGCCATCACCTCCAAGTGTGCTCTAAGAGTGTCTTCAAGCTCCAAGCTTTATTTGGTGATTCCATGCTCATGAAAAAGATTCCCTATCATATTTGTATGTCCTCTTTTGAGTGCTAGCTCTTGGTAATTTTTGCCACAAAAATCACCATGTTGCTTCTCCTTAAATTCGGCAAAACCAGAAAATGGAAGAAGAAAAATGGCCTAAAGCCGTGAGAGAGAGGAGAGGAAAGAGAGAAGAAGATGTCTTGTTTTTGGTTTCAAAAACCTAATGAAAAACATATACCAAAATTAGTCAAAAGCTTTTCCAAAAAGCTAAGATAATTTTGGAGGCAAAATTACAATAAATGCAATCCAACAACTCACATCACTCATGAATAGTGACTGGTTGTCAATCAATCAAAGTGACAAGAAATCCATCACTTGAATGATGTGCGATGTAATTTGATGCGTGATGTGACTTGTGGGCCGCACTTGAATTCGAAATGCGAGTGCGCCCGCAAACACTCCCGGGCTCGGGTTCGCTAATTCCAAATTAACAAATTTTCCGTTACGACGTAATTAAATAATTATGCCTAGCAAAATCACTATTCGCGTCGCTAACGAATTAATTCTAAATTAACTCATTCGTCCGAATTAAATTCTAAATTTAATTCCGCGTCGAAATCCAATTTCGTATAATATATCGAATACAATATTTTATCGATTAATTCCAAATTAATCGTTTTCTCTCTTTAATTAATATTTTATCCCAGATAAAATATCTTCGTAATTAATCCCATATTAATTTTCTCTCTCATCAAATTAATCCTAGATTAATAAAGTGTGAGTCATACGTTATCAGTGAATCTTCGGGAAGCGACCCATGAGATCCCGAGATATATTGACAGTAAATACGGTCGTCGGACTATCCGAACACGTACGTACCTAGTACTACGTTTTTACCGATTTACAAGACATGGTTGGCTTCTAGCAAAGCATCATGCCTACCCAATTCTCCAGAAATATCCTTATTGGAATATGTGATCTATATCAGGCGTAATATCTATATCAGGCGTAATATACGTAGTATTGCGTATTTCGATCCAGCATCGGATGTCACGTGCTAGGCCTGAGGCTGGAAATGTGTATGCCCCGTATGAAGCACATATCGGATCTCTGGTAACTAGTCTCTATAATCGGATAATCATGACCTAGTCATATTATCCCGATGATTGCAGTACATAAGAGAATCAGTTCCGTATCCTATGTGATCATCATCTCCACTATGACTGGAGTGATACTTCCATCTCGACATCACACCCAATACACTACGATTCTCAATATACCCAGAAGAGGCGTACACATAACTGGTTAAAGCCCTGGACGACCAAAACCAAAGTATATTGATTGTCGCAAGTATTAGCGGTGCAAGTCTCTGGTTAAGACCGAATACACCTACCCTGATTCGGACTTCCATAGACACATAGTCATACTACCAATGGAATTCCGAAGGGTCTATCCAGAGCGAAGCTATTTTCCGTACCATCGGTAAAACACAACCTCCTACTACACTTGCATGAGTATCCTATACCCAAATATAAGAGAACTATGCCGTTATGCTCCCACAACGCGCAGAAGTGTAATACTAGTCTATTCCGCATTATCGATGTCCAATCTCGATAATACTACGACTAGGGATTTTTAATAATTAAACCTTTATGGATTGATATTGTCTCATATCATCTCAATCCGGAACTAATCATATGGACCTTCTATCTTTTATACATCTTGGTAATCTAATTACAAATGATAGAAGAGCAATTTTCTTTGTCACATAGTTAATTTGTACAATAACCCCAAGATCTGTACAAATAGTGATGCTATGGGCCATAACTGTCCAACATCCAATTCGTTGAGCTGGTGGAACTTTTTCTCGTCTGTTGCTTGTAGTGCAAGAATTGGCTTTTTCAGTGCAAAAGATGCTTTATCTTCAGGCTCCACAGGCAATTGACATGTTTTAAGTTTGTCAGTAGAACTTTGCATTGCATTGAAGTTCTGAATGGTACTGTGTATCACATCAAGTCTGAAACATTCCTCATTTTTTTCATCATCTGGGAAATTCATGGCCTTGAAAACATTAAATGTTACCTCTTGGTCCTGTACTCTCATGGTTAATTCTCCTTTTTGTACATCAATAATGGTTCGACCTATAGCCAAGAATGGTCTCCCGAGGATGATTGGCACGTCTGCGTCTTCCTCCATATCAAGGACAATAAAATCTGATGGGAAAATGAATTTGTCAACCTTGACCATCACATCCTTAACTACGCCTCTTGGAAATACGAGCGTTCCATCAGCAAGTTGTAGAGAGACTGAAGTTGGCATTGTTTCTCCAATATGCAATTTCCTGAAAATAGTAAAAGGCATCAAGTTAACACTTGCACCTAAATCACATAAAGCCATACCAAAGTTATGTTCCTCTATGATGCAAGGAATGGTGAAGCTGCCAGGATCTTTCAACTTTGGGGGAAGCTTCCTCTGAATGATGGCGATGCATTCTTCTGTCAATGCTACTGTCTCGTAATCTCCCAATCTCCGTTTTCGTGAAAGAATGTCTTTCATGAATTTTACATAGCTGGGCATTTGTTCCAAGGCTTCTGCAATTGGAATGTTGATGTGCAGCTTTTTGAACACCTCTAGGAAACGAGCAAACTGCTTGTCCAGTTTGTTTTTCTGAAGATGCTGAGGAAAATGTGGAGGTGGAGTGATCTGTTCTTTTTCCTTTGCTTTTTTTTCCTCCATCTGTTGCTTTGTTTCTTTTGGAACTTCCTCAGCAGTTGTTTTGGCTCCAACATCTTTGTTGATTTCAGTACCGCTTTTTAACATGATGGCATGACATTACTCATTCCCTCGGTTCCTTGGATTGGGTTCTGTTTGTGCTGGGAAGATTACCTGGCGGTCTGTAACTTTGAGCATTGGCCAGTTGTCTGATTTGATTCTCCAGTGCTTTGATGGAAGCATATTGGCTCTGAAAGATAGCATCATATGCTACTTGTTGCTTTTTGAACATCTCTGCAATCCATTCTTTCATTTCTGGTTCTTTTTCATGTTCCTGGCCTTTGTTCTGTTGTTGAAATCCTGGTGGTGGATAGTTCTGTTGTTGGAATCCAGGTGGTGGATTGTTCTTTTGTCCTGAATTGTTGCTCCATGAAAAATTGAGATGATTCCTCCACCCTGGGTTGTAGGTGTTGGAATATGGATTGTTCCCATGTGTGTTGAAATTGTTGACAAAATTCACCGTCTCTTCAAGTCGGTTTGGCTTTGGTGCTCCCCCATATGGTGAACTTGTGGATCTAGTGTTGAGAGTCTCCATGAATTTGCATATCTGATCTAGCTTGGCGTTGACTGCTGTATTGGCTCCACTTTCATAAATTCCTGTAATTCTTTGGATCATGCTCCTTTCTGTTGGCCACAAGGAATTGTTGTTGGCCATTTCTTCGATTAGGTCCCAGACTTGATCTTCTCCTTTTGCCATTAAAGCTCCTCCAGCAGCAACATCGATTGTGGTTCTCATCAGTCCAGAAAGTCAATTATAGAAGGTTTGAACTTGAAGCCATTTTGGAATCTCATGGTCAGGACATTTCCGGAGCAAATCTTTGTACCTTTCCCAAGCTTCGTAGAGAGTTTCTGAGTCTTGTTGCACAAATGATGTGATGTCATTCCTCAGCTTTCCAGTTCTGGCTGGTGGAAAGTACTTTGCAAGAAATTTGGTGGCTAAAGTGTTCCAAGTTGTGATGGAACCTGCTGGTAGTGAATGTAGCCAAGCTTTAGCTCTGTCCTTCAAGGAGTATGGGAAAATACGCAGTCTCATTGCTTCTTCAGCTTCTCGGTTGTAATTGAAAGTGCCGCAAACTTCCAGGAAGTTGCTGATGTGGGCATTAGGATCTTCAGTTGCATTCCCCCCAAACTGAACTGAATGCTGAATCATCTGAATGCATGTTTTGATGTCACCTGCATTTGCTGGTAAGGGAGGAAGTACAATACAAGAAATGAGTCTGTCAACCACCGGAATGGTTCTGTCTCGAATGGGAATTGGTGGTGCAACCTCCAAATGTTCAGGTCCCATGTTGACTAAAGCTTCTTGGCCTTCTCGCTATTCCCTTCTCAACTATCTGATGGTTCTTTCAATTTATGGGTCAAGCGGTCGAAGTTCAAAGCTTCTGGTTCGTCTCATGAAGTTTCTGAGAACCTGAAACACAAAAACAAAAACAATAAGTAAAAAGAAAATTAGATACAAGTAAAGGTATCTAACCTCTAAACTAATAGTGAAAGATAAATAAGTCCTCGGCAACGGCGCCAAAAACCTGACCGGCGTAAACACACGCGTATAACGCAAGCGCACATATCGTTCAAGTAGTATAAAAAAGTATCGATCCCACGAGGACTTAATACCTAATCTATTAATTTTATGAGGTCAAATGATTACTAGTATCTAAATGGTTGATTGATTGATTTGAAATGATGAATATTTTAAATTTAAAAACAAGTAAAAAAATTGTTCGAAAGTAGGTTTAAGAAAATTCAATATTAAAAACTATCTAGGGTTGTGAATCTTTCTAATATCTTTTAAAAGATGAAGTGGTTATTTCATGTTTGTGTAATAAATCGGTTTACTAACCTGGAACACTAAATTATGTGAAAGCCTCTGTCGAAGGTCAGACGCAAATACCCAGCTTAACCCAATTGAACCATATGTCTATGTCAACCAAATTATCTGGATTCATTAAGTTTAAGTTCCAATTATGGCTACCCCCGCCCGACAGGTATATGTCTATCCTGTAAGGAAATCTATTAAAGGGTTATCTATCCTCAAGGAAGATTGTGGGCTATTAAGTCTAAGGCTGAAACCTAAAATTCCTTTGTCAAGTTTATTTTAGATTTACCACATCAATCTTATTGGTGATCAGACAACAAGAAGCATTAAGCTTAAGACTTAATAAGTAAACCTTTAAATTATTCAAACTATAAAATAACCCCTTATAAACCAGTGATATTAAAATTCATCACAACCCCAGATAACTAACTTAGTTACGACACATAACTAGGGCTAGGAAAAACTTAAATAAAATAAAAGACATAAAGTAAAATGCTGAAAAGTAAATGCTGAAAAGTAAATGACGGAAAGTAAATGCTGAAATTAAATACTGAAAATTAAATGCTGAAAAGTAAATGCTGAAAGTAAATTGGTGAAAGTAAATTGCTGAAAAGTAAATGCTGAAAGTAAATTGCTGGAAAGTAAATAAAGTAAAAGTACAATAAAAGAAAATGCTGAGGTAAAAGGATCGAATTTTATTACTTCTATTTTAGATATCTCCCTTAATATAATATATTAACTTTGCATGATAATTACCAACCAGCCATATAGGCGTTATCCAGATTAAGTCAAATTAATAATTAATTATCAACCGACCAATCAGGCGGTATCTAGTTTAGTCAGGTTAAAACCAATTTAAATAATTACCAACCGACCAATATGGCGGTATCCTCGTTAAGTCAGGTTTTAACTAGTTTATATATTATAATTAAGGGAGATTAATCTAAATATTAGTAATAAAAGTTTTACCTTTTACCCCAGCAAAGGGGAGTTACCTCCTCATTACTGAAAAGTAAAAACTGAAAATTAAAGAAAGAAAAGTAATGTGCGTAAAAGTAAATTACGGAAAGTAAAAACTGAAAAGTAAAGAAAAGAAAGTGCGAAAGCGGAAATTAATTACTGAAAACTGTAAATAAACAAATAAGATACAATCTTCTTAGTATTCTTAAGGAATTCCTTAGAAGAAAGTATGAATTTACAAATGAAATGGTTTGGTAATTATAGGCAAAATTTTGCCTCAATCAAATCATCCACCAAATCCATTATTAATTGCTCCACTAATTGCTCCACCAAATCCATTATTAATTGCTCCACTAATTGCTTATCATGTTTGGTGGTGAATTGATAATTTTTATTATTTATTTATTAATTTATTTTTTGCTTTGAAAATGACTTTAATAATTACACACAACACACTTCTGGATGGTTCATCAATTTCGTGCATTAAATATTCAGAATTCGAAATTATTTTGTCTTGCAAAGTTGTAGATCTTTGAGTATTCTTTAATCTGGAACTTGAATCAGCTCAATCCGATATCGGAGTAAAAATGTATGTCCAAAATACGACAGATGTACAAAATTGGAATTTCCAAAACTGCACTTTGTTAAAACGTCCTTTCAAGTTTCCAATCTCCAAAATTAATATGTCAAGTCCAACTTTTGCCTTTATTTTACCCACATTTCGTCCTAAATGATTTCATTGTGTCCCAATATTATTTTATCTGCAAAATAAACTAAAACACATCAAAACGTTCATCAAAACTCAAGAAACTATACAAAATATTAGGTTAAATGAGTGGGAAATAGTGATATAATTACCACTCATCAGATGCTCGGAATCATAGAACAAATATCCTTTCGTATTTGAAGGATATCCAACAAACCTAAACTTTTTCCCTCGAGGTGAAAGCTTATCTGGCTGAGCCATCCTGACATAGGCAGAATATCCCCAAATCTTAATATAATTAAGATTTGGTTTCCTACCAGTCCATATCTCATACGGAGTTGTAGAAACAGCCTTGGAAGGAATCTTATTCAAAAGATGAGGAGCAGTTAAAAGACCATATCCCCATAAGTAATAGGGCAAATCTGTAAAAATCAACATCGATCGAACTATATCTAATAAAGTCTGATTTCTCCTTTCGAACACTACATTGTGCTGTGGAGTACCCGTAGAGGTATATTGAGCGAGAATCCCATTCTCTTTTAAATAATCGGTGAACTCACCACTCATATATTCACCGCCTCGATCAGATCGAAGACATTTAATATATTTACCAGTCTGCTTTTCTACTTCATTTCAGAATTCTTTGAACTTTTCAAAGGTTTCCGATTTCTATTTCATAAAATAAACATAACCATACCGTGACAGATCATCGGTAAAGGAAACGAAGTACGAAAAACCATTATTAGCAGTGTGACTCATGGGACCACATACATCAGAATGTATTAGTTCCAATAATTCAGCGACTCGGTGTGCTACACCCGAAAATGAAGCTTTGGTCATTTTACCCCGAATGCAAGATTCACAAGTTGGATAAGGTTTAATGGTAAGATCTTGTATCAAACCATTCCTAACCAATTGGGTTAGGCGTTTCACGCTTATATGACCTAACCTCATATGTCACAGTTCAGTATTATTTATATCAGATACTTTACGTTTATTAATTCCAACATTAAAGATATCTTTTAAGATATGCAAAATGTAATGACCATACTCATTTGGACAAACAAGGATCTGAACATTATATCTATCATATAAATATAAAGAACGATTCTTAATATTTACATTATATCCTTCAGTATCTAATAAAAAAGTGGTACAATGTTCGAACCGCATCCTGGTACAAAAAAACAGTCACGCAACAAAAGGCTCCCACTGGGAAGGGGAATCTCACATAAGCCCACACCAACTGCATCCAAAGAGTCGCTACTCCCGAATTATAATTGCATCTCCGCAGATTTTAGCTGTCTACTTTCCTTCAGCACCTGCAACGAATTGTAAATGTGAATTGGACAAGCATAATCTAAAATCCAACTGAACGACATAACTTCACAAGCTAATGAGATATCAATAATGGAAAAAATAAAAGTACCTGAACTAGATGCTCTTTCCTTTATGATTTGCGCCAAATAGTCAGGACATTTCCTTTTTCGTTGGCCAATCTTGCTGCAGTGGTGGAATTTATCTTCGACAGCTCTCTTTGGGTTTAGCTATCTTACCCTGTGGTGGAAGAGTCATACCATTCTTTTTCTTCCCTTTCTTCTTCTTCCATTTCTGTTTAGATTGGGAGGAAGCAGGAAGAGTAGTGGGTTTATGAGGGCGAGTCGGTACTCCCTTTCTCAAATCTTCCTCTGTAGTTTGCAGCATCTTATGCAGCTCCTGGTAAGAACAACTAATCTCATTCATATTGAAATACATCACAAATTGGCGAAATGATGCTGGCAGAGATCCTAGTATGACACTCCGTCCTAAAGTGTCATTCATAGGGAAATTATAGCACCTCAATTGTTCGATCAAATCAATCAGATGTAGCACATGAGGGCTCACAGCTTGTCCCTCTTCCAATTTTTCATGGAATAGTTCCATTGCAATTTTATGAATCGAGACATGTTCTTGGTTCATAAAGGATTCTCGTAGCCGCATCATTATAGTATATACGTCGGTAATCCAAAATAATGCCTCTTAAGCTCCGGTGCCAAGGAACTGAGAATATATGATTTTACTCTTCTATTATCATCTCTCCACTTTTGGAGAGTCTCATGTTCCTCTTGAGTAGCATCAGGTGCTATGGCAAGTGGCAACGGACCTTCTAACAAATATTCTATTTGTTCGGACCCAAGAACAATTCTCAGATCCAAGTCCCAATCTGCAATGTTTTCTGCGCCTTTAAGCTTGTTCGTATCAAGTATACGAACAAAAAGATTAGAAGCAGGTGCCGCCATCACAAATCTATCATATAGA
>SKCR01003845.1:0-36102 GCA_019454045.1 Zanthoxylum bungeanum | reverse complement strand
ATCATCAAGACATTACTCTAATACAAACCGCCCTCACGGTAAGAAAATATGTGGTTGAGGTATTACATTGACCTTAACCATTTCATCTTGAACTCATTCGCCCTCAGGCTAACTTGAGAGTCGGAGTGCCTACGGCTTCCACCACACCGGTGGGCAGTAACCTCCTCTTTCGCTTTACTCTTGTTTTGTGCAGGTTCGTTCGTGCCCCTCAGCTCACTTTCTTGATATGGACCTCGACCGAAATCAGTTTCCATAATTTGGCGCCCACCGTGGGGCTAACGAGCGGATTTCGCAAAAGTAAGACACACCAATAAAAACAGTCAGAAATGGCCTCAAGCAATGAACAAAACCCGGATCCCTTAATGGCACAACTTGCCATGCTCCAAGAACGACTGCAAGCCCTTGAAGAGGAGAATCTAAAGATGCGAAACTCCAACGACAGTCTACAGAAAAAACTGGAGCAGTTATCATCCAATCCCCAGCATAATACTCAAGGCCAAACCAGCAATCCAGACGACTGAAGCAATCCAACAATCCCGCCCATGACGGATGGGCCAAACAACAATCACCAGCCTACTTCGCAGAGCCGACTCTCTCATCGATCCATCCCAACTCTCATCGATCCATCCCAACAAATCGCTACCTCTATTAGAATGGAAATGATTGAATTCAATGAAGCAATAATATCAAGACTACCAGAGGTAAGCTACGAGTCAGAAAAGTAGGGCCGGAGCAATTTCTGATACCCCCGTTTGTGGAGTAAATTGTTGCTGTTGATTTACCCCGGAAATTCAGCCCACCCGAAATGAAGCCATATGACGGGTCTGCCGATCCAGACGACCACATAATACACTACAAGTACAAGATGATGTCAACCGACTTGTCCCCAAGTCAGTGGGAGGCTGGAATGTGTAGATGCTTTGGGGAGACTCTGGAGGAACCTGCCCTTACTTGGTTCATTAACCTACCCTACAGGTCAATCGAGTCCTACCAAGAGCTAGCTGACAAGTTCGTGCGACACTTTGCGAGTTCATGCAAATTAGAAAAGACTTCAGACGACCTTAATTATATACAGCAGAGAAGGGGAGAGTCATTGCGGAGCTACGTGGCCCGGTTCAACCGGGAGAGAATTACTGTCCCGGATCTCCACCAGCCTACAGCAGTCGAAGCCTTCCGGAATGGTCTACTTTATGACAGTGGGCTCTACAAAAATTGACAAAGTTCCGGTGTTACACCATGGACCAGGTCATGGCACGGGCCCAGGTAGAAATAAGGTGGGAAGAAGATAAAAGAAATAAAAGAAGGGAAGATGTTGCGAATGCGCGAGTGGACCGAAGACCTGCTACTCCCAGGCGACACGATATGGATATCCACTCTCACAAGGAATGGAGGAACCAACCAAGAGGATAACGACGACCTTTCTACAAAAGCATTAACAAACGACAAATGCCATACAAAAGTAGGGAGGAGTTGCCAACAAGCAAACCCAGGCTACCGGACTACAACTTTACGATTTCTCCCGGGGAACTGGTCTATGTGCTTAAGAAGGTGGGGAATGAAGTAAAGTGGCCTCCACGCTCCAGGGACAATTCGACCAAAAATGACACTAGAAAGTGGTGTGAGTTCCACATGGACTATGGTCATACGACAGCGGAATGTGTGGCTTTGAGATTAGAAGTTTTGGAGCTACTAAACAAGGGTTTCATGAGGGATTTGCTCACTGATAAAGGGAAAGCAACCTTGGCCGAAGGACGAGAGAGATGGTCAAGGAGAAATTCCAACCCCACCACCCCCAATTAATAACACACCGTTAATGTCATTTCAGGAGGATCGGGAATCAGTGGAGCAACATATTCGGCGGTAAAACGACATTCAAGGGCTCTGGAAAATAATACTTTACATACCTCGATGTCTGTGGAAATAGTCTTCACGGATTCGATAATAGAGTTTCCAGACGACGGGGATTCACACAATTTAAATCCCCACCATGACGCTTTAGTTATTTCCTTGCAGGTTGCCAACTTTATGATCAAACGAGTATTGGTCAACACAGGCTCCTCAGCTAATATAATTTTCGCAAGTGCCATTGCTGACATGGGGGCCGAGCTGGATAAAGTAAACCGACGGACGACAATACTGATTGGGTTTAGCAGAGAGCAAAAATTCACCATGGGGGAAATATCGCTCCCAGTCTACGTAGCCGGAGTCAACATAATGACCACATTTATGGTATTAGACAGCCCTTCAGCCTACAATCTGATCATGGGCAGACCTTTGATTCACGACATGAGGGCTGTGTCATCTACTTACCATAAGGTAATAAAATTCCCTACCAAGTGGGGAGTTCAAGAAATTAAAGGTGATAGATTGGCGTCAAGAAACTGCTACCAGACGACTTTGAAGGTGAAAACCCAGTCAGCATAGCAATTACATACTGGGCCTCGTGTTCCGGAACTGACTCTACCAAATATAGAGAAGCTTGACGAGGTCCAGATTCACTCTCAGTTTACAGATCACAAGGCATTAGTTAGAGCTGACTTAGATCCCAAACTAAGGGCCGACCTAATAGAATTCTTAAAGAGGCGACACGACAGTTTTGCATGGTCTCACAAAGACATGACTGGAATCGATCCGCAGCTCATTACTCACGAATTACATGTGGATCCAGACCACACCCCAATTAGGTAGAAAAGAAGAAAGTTCGCCCCAGAAAGGAATTGAATCATTGACGAAGAGATTCAGAAGTTATTGCAGAACGAAGCAGTTAAAGAAGTACAATTCCCGGAATGGCTTGTGAATGTTGTTGTTGTGAAGAAAAAGAATGGAAAGTGGAGAGTCTGCATCGACTTTACGGATTTGAACAAAGCTTGTCCAAATGACTCGTTCCCACTGCCACATATCGATTCAATGGTCGACGCAACAACATGGCATGAGTTATTAAGCTTTATGGATGCATATTCAGGCTACAACCAGATCTTCATGCATCTAGACGATCAAGAGAAGACAACCTTTGTCACAAACTGATGGATTTTTTGTTACAAGGTCATGCCATTCGGCTTAAAAAATACGGGAGCAACATACCAAAGACTGGTCAACAAGATGTTCGACGATCAAATTGGGAAGACAATAAAGGTTTACATAGACGACATGCTGGTGAAGTCCATCAAATCGGAGCAACACCTTAATCATCTGGAAGAAGCCTTCGACATCATGGACATGTACGGAATGAAATTGAATCCTACTAAGTGTGCGTTTGGGGTAGCCTCAGGGAAATTCTTGGGGTACGTTGTCACTCGAATGGGAATAGAAGCGAATCCGGACCAGATTAGATCAATCCTCGACATTCCATCTCCTTCCAGCTCGAAGGACGTCATGCGACTGACCGGGAGGATCGCCGCGTTAAACAGGTTCATCTCCAAATCAACAGATAAGAGTTTTTTGTTCTTTTCAGCTTTGAAGAAGGCAAACATCTTTGAATGGACTCCTGCTTGTGAGGAAGCACTGAAATGACTCAAATGGTACCTCACTACACCTTCATTATTGACGAAACCACACGACAATGAGCGACTCTACCTCTATTTGGGAGTTTCAGAACACGCGGTTAGCGGAGTTTTAGTGAGAGAGGAGTCAGAAACCCAACAACCAGTCTACTACGTAAGCAAAACATTGTTGGGAGCAGAATCACGCTACCCGTTGATGGAGAAATTGCTTTTCGCCCTTGTCACAGCCGTGCGAAAACTCAGACCTTACTTTCAAGGACACCCGATCACGGTGTACACGACGTATCATTTAAGAAGCATACTTCATAAACCAGAATTGTCAGAAGATTGATGAAGTGGGCAATTGAACTTGGGGAACACGACATAGCTTACCAGCCTAGGATCGCCATCAAATCTCAAGCACTGGCAGATTTTGTGGCCGACTTCGCCCCCGATCTCCTTGCAGTGGCTGAAACTGAGGTCAACTCCATTCAACCGATAATACCTTGGAAGTTAGCAGTCGACGGGTCCAGCAACAAGAAAGGCTGCGGTCTTGGAATCATGATAACTACCCCGACAGGTGACTCTTTGCAACAGGCAATCAAATGCGGTTTTAGAGTTACCAACAACGAAGCAGAGTACGAGGCATTGATCGCAGGGTTATTATTAGCTAAAGAACTGGGGGCTATGGAGATAGAAGTGAAATCCGACTCTCAATTGATAGTCAACCAGATCGAAGGATCTTATCATGTCAGAGGTCAAGCGATGGCATCCTACCTACAAAAGGTAAATGATATACGGTCGACATTTGAGAAATTTTCCATAACCCAAGTCCAAAGAAACGAAAATTCTCAGGCAGATGCATTGGCAATCCTCGGATCGACGATAGATGGGAACAAACCACAAACAATTCATGTAGTATATTTGTGCTGGCCGGTAATTTGGAAGGAAGAAACAACTGTTGCAGCGGTCGATTCAGTCGACACCTGGATGCTATAGTCGAGTATTTACAAACAGGCTCACTTCCAGACGACAAAGTGCAAGCCGAAAAAGTCCAGAGACAGTATGCAAGGTTTGTTGTGTTTAACGGACAGCTGCTAAGAAGATCTTTCACAAGACCTTATTTGAAGTGCCTAACACACGACGAAGCACAGCATGTGTTGACAGAGTTGCATGAAGGGGAGTGTGGGAACCATTCTGGTGGCAGGAGCCTGGCTCTTCGAGCGCATTCGACTGGGTATTATTGGCCGACAATGAGAATTGACTCCACAGAATTCACTCAAAAGTGTGACAAATGCCAGAGATTTGCACCAGTTTCCATCTTCCACCAGAGAGACTAAATCTCATTATATCTACATGGCCTTTTATGAAGTGGGGAATGGACATAGTAGGAAAACTCCCAACCGCGTCTGGCCAACGAGTATACATGCTTGTTATGACAGATTATTACTCAAAGTGGATAGAAGCTGAAGCATTCGCTAGAGTACGCGACAAAGAAGCTCAAACATTCGTATGGAAAAACATCATTTGTCGCTTCGGCATACCAAGAGAAATTGTGACTGACAATGGCTCTCGATTCATCAGCCATCACTTTCAAAACTTTTGCAGGAACTGGGGCATAAAATTGAACATTTCGACACCACGCTTTCCACAAGCAAACGGTCAGGCCGAATCGTCCAACAAGACAATCATGAACACTTTGAAGAAGAGGTTGGAGAAGACTAAGGGCGCATGGGCGGATGAACTACCAGGGATGTTGTGGTCATACAGGACAACGGTGAGGTCTTCGACATGCGAAACTCCTTTCGCATTAGCATTTGGAACGGAAGCAGTCATTCCAACTGAAGAAGTCAACCCTTCAAAACGCTACCAATGGCTCAACGAAGAAAACAATCAACGACTGATGAATTTCAATCTCGACACGATTGAAGAGACAAGAGATCGGGCTTCCATTCGAATGGCCGCTTATCAACAAAGGATGGCCATATACTTCGACAAAAACGTCAAGAGTAGGACTTTCAAGGTTGAAGATTGGGTCATACGGAGAGTGTTCCAGAACACCAAGGAAATTGGAGACGGTAAGTTGGGTCCAAATTGGGAAGGCCCTTACCTCGTCACGAAAGTAGTCGGGAAATGAGCCTACAAGCTACAGACTATGGAGTGGACTCTCGTGCGCAACAGTTGGAACGCGGTGCATCTTAAGCGATTCATCCGGTAACACTTATGTTTGTGGTTTGTTTGCAATTATATTTTATGATAGTAGTTTTAAGAATGAAATAAGGAAATTTGTAGAAGTCATTCGACTAATTGCAATAAAAGATCGTTCATTAAAATATCAGTCGACATTTGTACAACAAATCAAAAGACCGTTCAATAGAATATCATACGACATATTTGACACATACAAAACTCGATTGTTCAATTGAGGCTTTCCGCCTTCCTGTTAGACCACTAATTCAAACTTCGTACAAAAAATTCAAAGTTAATTTCAAACCCTTAAACTTCTAAGACATTGTCTGGTGCTTCAACGGTAGCCGTAGGAAGATTGGCAGGAACATCATCTTGAGTTTCGACAGCTTCCGTAACGACATCTTCTCCTTTAAATATCTTTCGACCTCTTCCGTTTCAACAACAGCAAGTGCATCTGGTTCCACTTCATCATTCTTCGACTCGACCTCCAACCCTTTCTCTTCACCATCGTCCTCCATCGAAGAAGAGATACCGGCTTGACGCCTTTCATATTCTCTAATCCACTTCTCAGGCTTCCAGTCTACGTGTTTTCCAGCTACAAATTCCCTCATTAAATCACATATGTTTCTCATCATGGAGTCGATGGCGATGTCCTCCATTTGCTCTAACAGTATTTCATTTTCTTTCTTTACGTCTCTAAAACATCATTTACCTCAAAAAATACTCCCAATTCGAAAGACAAACATTCAATCGACAATAAAATCTTCCACGCATTTGGCATCAGCTGTGAAGGAGAAACTCTGAAATGATCCAAAACCTCCCAAACCAGTCTCGGAATAGGAAACCTCAGCCCTACAATAAATGGACATACATAGAATCCCATCCACCCCGGAACCTTGTAATCGATTCTTTCATTCAACGAAGGCACCCGGAGTTCCAAAGAATTAGGGAACCTATACATACAGCTGAGTTCCCTCAACACTTTCCCAGTCATTCGACTTGCATGATTTTTTGATAGTAAGTTAGTGGGTTCACTCGTACATGGAAATTCACTCGGCTCCCCAACCGCGGGCAAAGACCTTAATGGTATAGCCTCAGTAGGGGTTTCTTAAGAAAGCCTAGCCAAGGTAACTAGGCCACCCTCGATCAACTCCTGGTACGACCGATCTTTGTACTCTACATCCTCCTTGGTCTCACTTGATGATTCCTTGGTTTCACTTGACGACTCGACATAACTATCAACCTTGGCACCTAAGCTGCCTAAAGATTCTCCACTCGACATCTTCCAAACGACAAGCATAAAAACAACTAAACTCCCTAGTAACCTACCTCCTAAAGATCAAAACCCACAAACACAAGTTTAAAATAAATCACACAAACCCGAAGATCAAACAACCAAATTTACCTAAGAACAGTTTGAATAATCACTATGAATGTTTAAAGAAATGAAGAACAAGAGGAAGATTTCGAATAATACCTTGAAACACTTGAAGCACTCCTTACTCGACTTCCGAATGAGGCGAAATGAAACACAAAAGCTCCTTTATACACGCTACCCAAAATTTGGCGCCAAAATTCCCGCCAAATGTTCACCTCGTTATTTGCATTAGGTTTTACTGCATTTAATGACACGTGGAAAATCCAGAATTCTTATATCGGGTATCATCGAATGGAGAAAAGAATTACAATCAGGCTTGTCACAATTAGATGTTGTGCACTCGCCACAACGTCAATAAATTTCATTAGTGTCTTCCCCGTTTGACATGACAACGTCAGAAATCTAAATACATGTAATGTACTCATCAAGTCAGAGGTTGATTCGACATTTAAGCAACCACTTTTACGAGTTGCTTGATCATTCGACACCACCTCAAATGTAAAATCAATACCCTTGAAGTATCGATTCGACACAACATCTATACAAGGCTTGGCGCAGTATCTACTCGCCATTCGACTTAACACCTAATAATATATAGGTACCATAGTAGCGACCTCTCGACACGACATTTTAGGAAATCACTAGCCTCATACGACAAGTCGAGTGAGATTACTCCTGAACCATCATCTGGTTCAGTCGACCGGGGACGTCCCCCAGATGACTATTGTCGAGTCAAAATAGAATCACGGAATTCACTCGCCTCACACGACAAGTCAAATGAGATTACTCCTGAACCACCATCTGGTTCAGTCGACCAGAGACATCCCCCAGATGACTCATGCCGAGTCATAGAATCTTGGAATTCACTCGCCTCATACGACAAGTCGAGCGAGATTACTCCTGAACCACCATCTGGTTCAGTCGACCGGGGACGTCCCCCAGATGAATCTTGTCGAGTCAAAATAGAATCACGGAATTCACTCGCCTCACACGACGAGTCGAATGAGATTACTCATGAACCACCTGTAGGCATTGCATTTTCGCATGTGAAACCCGATGAGGAGTCTTATTTGGAGACAACTACCTTTTGAGTCACGGAAGCCGCGGGAAACGGATATCGGAAAGGGAAATTCAGAATAAACAAGCTCATTGTCTTCGTTAGTGCTGCGTTCGCTACTTCGTTCGAACGGGGAACAGATTGCGGGTGTTCGTGTCGCGTTCGAGGGCGCGTTTGAACGGTGTCGGTAATTCTGGTTTTGCTGCTAGCCTCACGTCCAGCCCATTTAGCTCCCCAAAGCCCATAAAACACATCCCAAAATAAATAAATATTAAATTAAATATTGAACATTAAAATAAAACATTTAAACCATTTACCAATTAAAATAAACAATTACCAACTTAAACTAAAATCATGCCTAAATTAAACAAATCACATACTAAATCAAAATATAATCATACCAAATTAAAATCAATCTTAACCAATTAAAGCCAATCATATATTTGACTTCCTAATCTAATAAGATAATTACCAATATAAATATTTGTATTCCTAAACCAACACAAATAAATATTACAACTTCCTAATTTAAAATATTTTGTCCCCCCTCAATCTTGTGTATACCTTTCTCATCTCTCATAATTTGGAAACAAGATCTCTTCCTTGTGAGAAAAGGTGAAACCCTAGCCATCTTCTATATAAACAACCCCTCACCAAAGCCATTCGTCTCCTTCACACAACACAAATCACGCCCAGGGCTTGACACAGATAATTCACACCCAAACTCTCTTGAAACCTCTCTAGACTCTCTCTACCACCCAAGACTAAACAAGAGAAAAAGAAAACACTTCACACATACACAGAAAGAGAACAAATACAGCCCCTAACCACCACTGAAAACCACCTCCGTAAACCCCCCCCACACATCATCGAAACAATCACCTTAACAGCAGCCCAAATCCTTAAAAAACAGTAACATAAAAACTGCATAGATAATCTTAAAAATAATCACATTTAATTGCACTAAGAACCCACACAAACTTGGAATAGTTCTTTGAAAACGTTAAAACAGGTGGCCCGTGCAGTGAGCAGCAAGACCGAGGCCGAATAGGAGCAGAACAGAGTTCGAACCGCAAGCAAAACAGCAAGGCAGTGAGCTAGGACGCTGAACCAGTGAACCAGAAAAGTTGCGGAGCTTTACCCCCTTTTCGATCTTCGTGGAACGCGAGTCCGAGAGACAGCTTAAAAGGTTAGACCTGAGGGTATCTTTCACACTTGTTTTCCTTTTCCGCATTATTTATTAAGTATTACTTGTATGATTGTAATGTTGAAATGCGTGTTGTGGTCTTTGAGTAGATAAATATGCATGAATTATGAGATGTAATATGTTGTGGGTATTGGATGAATGAGAGATGTGTCAACTCTTGCGGTATATCAGATGGAAACCCGGACATAAATTTCATAGCCGATTCCGAATGGACGGTAATATGATCTGTACTCGGGCCACAACTCCACGTACCGCTTGATTAAACGGCACCATCTCTTTTTCGTTGTGTTGCTTTTGTTTATTTAGTTTTCTTTACTTGAATTCAATATGTTGTTTATTTATGCATGATTCAATCAAGCGCATGGGCTTAGTGAGTTAGTCCAAAGGTCCTCCATTTGGGAGACAAAGAGCCGAAAAGGCCACCTTTGTGACACTACTTCGCCGCGCCGGTTGATGTGTGTTCGGTTGGATGCGAGATACGTTCAATCGGGCATACTTAGTTTGATATTATTGAGTCTATCTTTTATGCATGATTCAATCAAGCGCATGGGCTTAGTAAGTGGAATGAAAGATCCCTTATGGGGAGGGGTTAAAACCCGTTACCACGATGCTTTGCCGCGCCGGTTGATGTGTGTTCAGATTGGATGTAAGATGTGTTCAATCGGGCATACTTGGTTGATATGATTGGTTCTACTTTTGTGTGTGTGATGTGACGCGCATGGGCTTAGTACGTTGGTCTAAAGGTCCTCTCTTTGAGAGATCAAGAGCCCCAAAAGGCCACATTCACGGCAGTACTTCGCCACGCCCCTTTATTTTGTGTATGTATTGCATCCCATTTCATGCATCAGGTCGGTTTACGTTCGAACGCGTTTACGAACGCAACTCGAACGCGCATATATTTTGCCCTATCATGCATCAGGTCTCATTTCCGTTCGAACGCGTTCACGAACGCCATACGAACGCGAGCATTCTGTTTCATTTCCGTTCGAACGTGTTAACAAACGCCATACGAACGCGAGCATTCTGTTTCATTTCCGTTTGAACGCGTTAACAAACGCCATACGAACGCGAGCATTCTGTTTCATTTCCATTCGAACGTGTTTACGAACGCTACTCGAACGTGAGCATTCTGTTTCATTTCCGTTCGAACGCGTTTACGAACGCTACACGAACGTTGACACACTGAACTGAGTCTGTCTTATCATATTCATGCATAATTGCCTCTTGGTTGATCTTTCTTATGCAAATATGTTAATCTATTACAATTCGTATGCTTATGTCATGATAACATTTGAGTATTATTTCTTGCGGTATATCGGATGGAAACCCAGACGTAAATTCCGTAGCCGATTCCGAATGGACGGTAGTGCGGTCTGTACTTGGGCTACAATTCCACGTACCGCTTGGAAAAGTGCCCATATGTGTGCTTGTATGGTCAATATGTGTGCTTGTGTTTTCCTGAATGTGATATGTAAATAAAGTTGTATGTTCGTTGCTATCTTGATATATGTTAAACATGCAATTTTAAATGTGAGATATATGTGAAAATGTGCACATAAGTTTTATTTTGCATATGAGAATTTAGAAGCATGATACTCTTGGAAATAAGTGTTACTTAAGCTCGATTAAATTATTACACAAATCTTTTCATTACAAGTGACATAAGTAAGGGACCATTCCGAACCCAACGGTTTGAGGTCTTCCCTTGCGAGGGGTGAGTGCGGCCTTAAATCTTTGTCCCGGCTCACACCGGGTGGCGACTCCATGTTATTCAATCCTTCCCAACTAGGCCGCGAGCCTAGGAACGGCGTCGCCCAGGTTCTGTGTTCCCACACCACCATCTGGTTCAGTCGACCGGGGACATCCCTCAGATGACTCATGTCGAGTCAAAATAGAATCATGGAATACACTTGTCTCATACGACAAGTCGAGTGTGATTACTCCTGAACCACCATCTGGTTCAGTCGACCGGGGACATCCCCCAGATGACTCATGCCAAGTCGTAGAAATATAGAATTCACTCGCCTCATACGACAAGTCGAGTGAGATTACTCATGAACCACCATCTGGTTCAGTCGACCGGGGACATCTCTCAGATGACTCATGTCGAGTCAAAATAGAATCATGAATACACTCGCCTCATACGACAAGTTGAGTGTGATTACTTCTGAACCACCATCTGGTTCAGTCGATCGGGGACATCCCCCAGATGACTCATGTCGAGTCGTAGAAATATAGAATTCACTCGCCTCATGCGACAAGTCGAGTGAGATTACTCCTGAACTACCATTTGGTTCAGTCGACCGGGGACATCCCCCAAATGACTCTTGTCGAGTCATAAAATCATGGAATACACTCGCCTCATACGACAAGTCGAGTGATATTACTCCTAAACCACCATCTGATTCAGTCGACCGGGGACATCCCCCAGATGACTCATGTCGAGTCGTAGAAATATAAAATTCACTCGCCTCATACGACAAGTCGAGTGAGATTACTCCTGAACTACCATCTGGTTCAGTCGACCGGGGACATCCCCCAGATGACTCTTGTCGAGTCATAAAATCATGGAATACACTCGCCTCATACGACAAGTCGAGTGTGATTACTCCTGAACCACCATCAGGTTCAGTCGACCGGGGACATCCCTCAGATGACTCATGTCGAGTCATAGAATCTTGGAATTCACCCGCCTCACACGACAAGTCGAACAAGATTACCCATGAACCACCATCTGGTTCAGTCGACCAGGGACATCCCCCAGATGACTCATGTCGAGTCATAGAATCTTGGAATTCACCCGCCTCACACGACAAGTCGATTGAGATTACTCCTGAACCACCATCTGGTTCAGTCGACCAGAGACATCCCCCAGATGACTCATGTCGAGTCATAGAATCTTGGAATTCACTCGCCTCATACGACAAGTCGAATGAGATTACTCCTGAACCACAATCTGGTTCAATTGACTAGGGACATACCCCAGATGACTCGTGTCGAGTCATAGAATCTTGGAATTCACTCGCCTCATACGACAAGTCGAGTGAGATTACTCATGAACCACCATCTGGTTCAGTCGACTAGGGACATATTCCTGATGACTCATGTCGAGTAAAATAGAATCATGAAATTCACTCGCCTCATACGACAAGTCGAGTGAGATTACTCTTGAACCACCATCTGGTTCAGTCGACCAGTGACATATTCCTGATGACTCATGTCGAGTCAAATAGAATCATGAAATTCACTCGCCTCATACGACAAGTCGAATGAGATTACTCCTAAACCACCATCTGGTTAAGTTGACCGGGGACATACCCCTAATGACTCTTGTCGAGTCAAATAGAAATATGGTTTTCACTATCTTTGTACTACATGTCGAGTGAAATATCTCCTAAAACCATTGACCGGTTCAGTCCGCATAGGAAATTCCCCATAAGCTCACACGGATCACATGCTAAAGATGTCAGCCCCCATTACACTATACGACATGTCGATCGAGGTTAATACCCAAAAAGCCTTCAAAAGTTTCAAACAAACCAAGGACACCTCCTGGGCTATTGTCGAAAGCAAAAGAAGACCTGAATTCTTCCTCCTCCCGACTGTATGACGGGACGTCATGTGGATTAGCTCTGGACCAATGCCAAGATCAGTGAAATAGTTATCCATATCTTGATTCATTCGACAGACTCGAAGGTACTCCCCAAGTCTAGGACTTCCAGACTTAGAAAGCAGGGGACAAACTGTACGGGCCAAAATTGGGCCAAGGGATAAAATTGACATTTACCACAAGGCCAACCATTAAACCTGGAGCCCATTAGTAGATCCACAGACCGCCTCACGGGCCCAAACTCGTTAACATAAAAAGAGCCAACGGACACCAGTTACGAAAATCAAGAAGAGTATCCGAATTCATAAACATCACCATGAAGTCGACGGTTTCGAAGGAGAAATACGATCGTCAATTATCAGACATAAATCACCTGAATTAAACAATCATTTAAGAAGGCTCCAACGGGCAGAATAAGGACCCCGCATCAGGGAACCTATAAAATAAGAAGACGAAGCAATAGAGAGGGACCTTCTCCTAGAGACTTCTCATATCATCAAGACACTACTCCAATACACCGCCCTCACGGCAAGCAAATCTGTGGTTGAGGTATTCCATTGACCTTAACCATTTCATCTTGAACTCATTCGTCCTCAGGCTAACTTGAGCGTCGGAGTGCCTACGGCTTCCACCACACCGGTGGGCAGTAACCTCCTCTTTCGCTCTACTCTTGTTTTGCAGGTTCGTTCGTGCCCCTCAGCTCACTTTCTTGATTGTGGACCTCGACCGAAATCAGTTTCCACACTATGATTAGACATTCTAACCATCTTTACTTTCGCTTGAGATATCATTCCCCACGTAAGTTGAATGCTATGTATGAAGACGCACTAACTGCCTTATAGTTATACTCATTGTCCTACAATTAGTCAACTAGTGTCATTTATAGATCATATCTTATGTACGACTAATTAGAGAAACTAATAATCCTCTTAATTTTATCTCGACGAAGTTTTATATCAAATATAACACAAACTACTCCCACTATTTTTATGGAGAAAAATTTAAGAATTTATCTATTGCACATATCATTATTACTTTAATATGATTATGTTATCAAAATATAACACGAGAGAAAATATAATATGCTCCTACTGACTGTTTTAGCACATGTATTGTCTACATTTTTAATAGAACCACTACTAGAAAAAATGGAAATACATGATATTTTTTTATGAAGGAAAAATTATGTCACGAAATGTGTCATATTTTTATGACATTTCCGTGTCATAAATTTATGATATATGTATGTCATGAAATTATCAATCATTAATTCATGACAGAAAATTATCATAAATTTATATTTCCATTTTCCAAACTTGTTCATGTATGGATTCAAACTAAAGACCTATTTGGCCTAAGCGTTTATGTTGGACAAAATTACCATTAAGCCAAAAATTTCTTATATAATTACGAAGATAACCTTTTATTTATATTAAAATTACCAAAAACCCAAATTTTCTAAACCTAAATCCACTTAACCTTCCCCCACAACAAAATTCCTTCAGGCCCAAATTAACCCTGCTTCCCTAAACAACATTCATGCCCAATATGATAGGTTTATACCTAAAGACACCTTCTAGCCATACATAAATGGAAAAAAAATAATAATAAATCAGAATAATTCGAAATTTTGTTACATTTTAAACGAAACACATTTTGATGCTTGACATTCATTTTGCAGCCATCATTGTCAAGCAAGCAACTTCTTGGCAATAGAATGCAAGAAGTTAAAATAGCTACACCAAATGTTGAATTCATGATCACAAATCTTTGTTACCTTTTCTTTTTCTTTTCATTTTTAATGACTGCTGTTTTGTTTTCCATTTTATTGCGAGTAATAATGATACGTGTACACTCAAATAACACATTTAAAGACACAATTTAGGCATTGCAATTTTTTTTTGTTTTTTGATTTATTTTTATTTTACCTAATATGTGTTTTTGGGTGTGTAATTTAGGTATACACTTATGTTGGGGTGCAAACAAAGCCCCACATTGGCTAGAAGTGGGGAGGATCATGGGTTTATAAGTATGGGCAATATCTCCATTGGTATGAGGCCTTTTGGGTATAGCCCATGAGCAAATCCATGAGGGCTTAGGCCCAAAGTGGACAATATCATACCAATGTGGAGATGGGTTGTCTTAGGTTCCTTACAAATGGTATCAGAGCCATGCCCCAGAGTTAGCCATGTGGATGAATCCTCGGAATGCAGAACAAAAAAGGTTGTGAGCCCCGATCATGATCCGTGAGTGCTCGGTTAGATAGGCGGTGCGCTCTGGTCTTCATGGAGTGGACGGATGGATGATCGTTTGAGGGGAGGCTCGGTGGTCCTTTGTTCGAGGGGAGGATTGTTGGGGTGCAAACAAAGTCCCACATTGGCTAGAAGTGGGGAGGATCATGGGTTTATAAGTATGGACAATATCTCCATTGGTATAAGGCCTTTTGGGTATAGCCCAAAAGCAAATCCATGAGGGCTTAGGCCCAAAATGGACAATATCATACCAATGTGGAGATAGGTGATGTCTTAGGTTCCTTACAACTTATAATTGTTGTTGTGTTATATATCATATTGACAAGTAATAGGTAAGTTGTATTAGTATGATCTTACTTCTAATTTAACAACTGTTTTAATTTATTAACTTTGAAATTATCTTTGTGCTCTTTAACCATTTCTTCTCCTAATGAATTAACATATCCCTTCACATACAATGAGAACACTAATATGAATATATAAAGAAACACCACCTGATTTCAAAGTTTGTGGAAGAAGCCAAGAAGAAATTTCAGTCTATTCAACAAGTCTCTTCAGGTAATTATTAACTTTACTAAATTCTGAATTTTTATTCTTTTAGATTTTTTTTTTCTTGTAATGATGGAATTGATGGATTCACAAGATGTCATGTTCCTTACAAGCATCAACAATCTCCTGAAGCCGATGATTCAATCTAGTAGACCCGGCCACGGTTCCGGTTCAGAACCGGAACCGAACCGGTTGGAATCGGAAGGTTCCGGTTCCAACCGGTTCCGTTCCGGTTCCGGAACCGAACCGGAATGGGATCGGTTCGGTTGGGGTTCCACCCCAACTCGAACCGGTCCGAACCGGTGGAACCGTACGGTTCCACCGGTTCGGACGGTTCCAATCGGAACCGTTCGGTTCCGGTTGGAACCGTCGGGTTCCTGTTGGAACCGTAGGGTTCCAACAGGAACCCTAAGGCCCCCAACGGCTAGTAGCCGTTGGGGGCCTTATTAGTTATTCCCTCCCCCAACGGCTACTGCCGTTGGGGGATGCAGGGAGCCGTTTGGCACCCTGCCAAACGGCTCCTGCCAAAAAAAATAAAAATAAAAAAAATTATAAAAAAAAAATTTATTATATAAAAAAAAATTACTAATGTACCCCTAATAACGGTAATAAAACGGTTATATTTAGGGGCATTTTTGGTATCAAAAAAATTCTAAAATTCTATAAATAGGATTCATTTTTCATAATTTCATCACACCAATTTCTCAACTCTCTCATTTTCTATAACTCTTATTCTCAATCTTACTTCAATACAATTCTCTTATTTTAGTTGTTAATTAATTTGTTATCACATTCGCATTCGCATCGCAATTATTCAAATGGCAGCTCATCCGAGAACATAATGTCAAATATGCCAACCCAAGAGAGCGGCCCTAGTGTCAGTGCACAATCACGGAGAAGAGAAGTTAAGGCTCGGTCCTCGGATATTTTCAAAATTCATTTTAATTTGGAACGCCTAGAAGATGATTCACAACGAGCAGTTTGCAACTATTGTGGGGTTATCTACAAATTTTCAGGTGGATATGGCAATATGATCAAGCACATGGAAAAACATCATCCGGTTGAATTTGGCATTGATACGACGCAAACTCAAATGGCCAGGTACGCATCATCAAGTAGAGGTACGAGTGCTTTAGATTTATTTAAATATTCTGATGCAAAAAATAGAGAGGAATTTGCGAAATTAACTTGTATGGCACATCTTTCTTTAAGCTTTGGTGAAAAACTTCATTTTACTAATTACGTGCATAATGCTTTAAACCCTTCTGCATGTAGAATGACTCGAAACACAACAAAACGTCATATTTTTAAATTATACAAAGATGGTAAAATTATTTTAAATGAAATATTTAAAGAGATGAAAGGTCGTATTTCTGTATGTTCTGATATTTGGAGTGATCATTGCAAACACATTCATACATGGGTGTGACTTGTCATTGGATTGATGCATCATTTACCATGCAAAAACGACTAATTGCATTTAGAGTTTTTGATGACCAACATACTGCACATAATATTTATAAAATGATGAAGGTAATTTTTGATGAATATGGTTTAGGAGAAAAAATTTTAACAATTGGATTTGATAATGCATCTGCAAATACTGCATCCATCAATGATTTAAAAGAAATATGTCAACCAAATTTAGGGGGTCGGTTTTTTCATATTCGTTGTACATGTCATGTCCTCAACTTATGTGTGCAAGACGGTCTAAAATTATTATCACCTTTCCTTGATCCAATTAAAACGGCACTTAACTGTATTTGGTCATATTCTCAAATTAGGAGAGAATGGACCAAGTTTTGTAAAATAAATGGTATTAAACCGATTAAATTTTCAAGAGATGTTCCAACACGTTGGAATTCTACTTATTTTCTTTTATGTCAAGCATTTCAATACAAAGATGCATTATGTAGTTTTTTTTCTCAACATGTTCAAAATATCACACTTTATCCTAGTCAATGGGATATTTGTGAAAAAATTTTAGATATTTTAAAAGTTTTTAATGATGCTACTTTAGTTTTTAGCGGCGTTTATTATCCTACAGCACATTTATTTCTTCTTGAGAGTTTAAATATTGTTGGCACTCTCGATGAGCATGTTGACAGTAGCGATCCTAATGATATTGTTTTGTTAGAAGCCATTACTGTTATGAAGGTAAAATGGTTAAACTATTTTAGAGAAATTCCTTTACTTTCTTATTGCTGCTGTTTTTGATCCTAGATTTAAATTAGAAGGTTTGAGTGGTGCTTTACAAGCTTATTATGGTTATTTAGGAATATTAGATGAAATTGACATTACTAGATTAATGACGAAATTAAGAAATGATTTAATTGAGTTATTTAATGATTATATTGTAAGATATAACTTAGGAACATTAGGTCAATCTAGTAGTAGCGAACCGGTAATTCAAACAAGACTTAGCGCAGGGGATCGTTGGTTATTGCAACGAAATAAAAAAGCTAGGGATACGACAACTAATAACCCTGAATTAGATAATTATTTATCTACAAATTTTGAGTTTTCTAATGAAAGTTTATGCAGTAAAAATTTTAAAATCCTTGAATGGTGGAACCGGCATCAAAATATATATCCTGTTTTATCTATTATTGCTAAAGAGATCTTGGCAGCACCTATTTCCACCGTTGCGGTTGAGCAAGCCTTCAGCTTGGGAGGTAATATATTGGAAGCTAGGCGATCTTCATTACATCCAAGCACTCTAGAAGCAACAGCTTGTGTGGATGATTGGACTCGAGCTGATCTGAGACAACAAGAAGATGCCCCCGATGATTGTGAAGATTTGTTCGATAATGCTTCTGCAACAAGTGCAAGCGGAACCGGAGCCGAAGGATCAACCGATAATGATGATTGATAATTGTAAAATTATAATTTACAAAATGGGATATGTCTAAAAGACTAAAACTTGTAATGGAACTACGTGAGCTTTGATTCCTCTCACCCTTGGAGGATACGTAGGCAACTTAAATATTTAAAAATTTAAGCTCAAGCTCTTCAATGTAATAAAAAATTTTTTTTTTAAATTTAATCTCATTTTTTTTATTTAAATTAATCAAAAAAAAAAAAAAAAAAATTAACCGAACCGAACCGGAACCGAAAGGTTCGGTTCCGGTTCGGTTTTCGGTTCCGGTTCCACTTAAGTGTGGAACCGGTAACCGGCCGGTTCGGTTCGGTTCCGAACCGGAACCGAACCGCCGGCCGGGTCTACAATCTAGAGGTTAATAAAATATTCAAATACTCCCATTTCACGAGAAATTTTTATATGGAATCGGTATATCACGTAATCGTCTAATCTTCATCTGAAATCTTCTCCTATTTCACATCCTATTTGAGCTTCTTCTTTTTTATTTGAAATATCGTTGGAAATCCGACCGACAAATCACTCATTTCGGGCTTAAGTGGAGCATATAAAATCCTTGACACATAGTTAATAAGCTCTCATAATTTCTCGAGTCTCATGTTATTTAAAAAGCTTACAAGACTGTGAAATATCTTGTAAATAAAAATAAAAGTTAAATAAACTGATAACAATACGTGCGAAATCTCTACTCATTAATAGAATTTGGAGGAGACAAAGCGTGGCTCACACATTGCTCTAGGCTTAAAACACTCGATCCCACACACTCCCAAAAATTTCTGATTATAAATCCATTCTCATTTTTATGCACTACTTAATTAATTAGCATCGCATGTCAATTTTGATCAAAGAGAAGTAACAAATTAATTAAATAAGGTAAATAAATTAAGCGGCAACAAATTATAAAAAGTAATACAAATTAATAGACAAATTTGTGGATAATAAAACTTACTTAATTATATTTTTTTTTGGATAACCGGGGTGTCCGGGCCAACTTACGCGCACCTCCACTAATCTTCGGGACCTGTGCCTCGTGCCCTCAGAAGTTTCCCAACACAGATCAGGGTAAGTCGCTGGCTTTTCACACCAGAGGGTATGGCCCCAAGGAAATGCATCTAGTGGGATTCGAATCTTGAACCTGAGATGAAGCAAACCACTCAAGCCCAAAGCCTTTACCACTGAGGCAACCCCTTGAGGTTTAATTATATAATTATATATTTAGATGGAATTTGAATTCAGTATCAAATTAAATTATATTAAGTTTTTCATAATCTTCTATCACACATATTTTAATAAGTTAAGATTTAATTATATTTAATTCATTATCAAATAACAATCAATTATAATTTATTTAAAAAAAAAAAACAAACACAGTATAATCCAGAAGATCGTTTGATTATTAAATACCTAATGTAGTGGCATCGCCTGCGGATGATTGATATAATACAAACAAAAAGGCTTGAAAGCTCCTCCTCCTGCATCCAGTGATTTTTTTTCAATGTTTTTGTGAAAAATAAAAATAAAAAACCTTTAAAATGAGTTTTAAAATTAGTTATGCATGTTAAATAATAAACTCATAATTTGTGATTCGGATTAGCTTATTAGTTAACAATAAATCTAAGTGTGCCCCCTAGGTAGGGGTGGGCGCGGTTCGGTTACCAAACCATTAAATAACGGATTGGTTCGGATTGAAAATTTTTTAAACCAGCGGTTTACGGATTGGTTCGGTTCGGTTTACGGATTATTATATTTAAAATAAATTTTCATACACTTAAGTGAAGACAAAAAAAAAAAACTAGTCTATCAAACAAATAGTATGAAGTGCTAGGGTGTAAGCTGTGTCTCCAGGGAACACATGCACTCCATAAAAGATTGAAAAATGAGGCACAATTAATTATTGTATTTTTTAAAAATTACCTCGAATAATGATGTTACAATCATTCTAATTAATAGACAAATCCAACATCTTACTTTCAAGAATAATGATGCTACCATAAAACAAAAAAATTTAAGAATAAAAGTATTAACAAATAAATTGAAGAATAAAAGTATTAACAAATAAATATATTAACAAAAAATTTAAGAATAAAAGTATTAACATACTAATAAAAAGAAAACATAGAATAAAATTAAAAGAAAAATACAAATACAAATTTTTTTTTATAAAAATATATAATTTTTTTAATTTTAACGGTTCGGTTCGGTTTAACAGGTGCGGTTCGGATTAGCTCCTGAACCGAACCGTAAACCGTTTGGGGTGAGCCAATCCGAACCGCAAACCGAACCGTTAGAAAAAAAACCGTAAATTAGGTTCGGTTTGGTTCGGTTTGCGGTTTGGTTCGGTTCGGTCGGTTTTTTTGCCCACCCATGCCCCTAGGTGAACGTGTCGGTTGATTTTTAAGTATCTATATTTTAATTTATCATTTGAATTCTTATCTCATATAAATAAATAAAAAATTTAATTAAAAATAAATAAATTTAAATTTTACCAAATACCCATTCTTTATCTTTTAAGAAAAAACATTAATGTAATGTCTCGAAAGTAAGGATGCATTAAAATTGCATACCCCATACATTTAAAAAAAAAAAAAGAAAAATAGAAAAAGAGAGAGTTAGATTATGGAAGAAACATCTTGTTGATTTAATGCTTCTTTGATCTTTATGTGGAAAAAATTAATCATGCAAAAGATTTTTTTCCCACTGCTGGCTTCATATTATTAATGAAAGGGAAATGTTAACGAGTGTTCTAAGGGCACTTATTAAAGATCAATTTTTGGAAAATTTTCATGGGAAAAATGAAAAATTAATTAATATTTTGATAATTTTTTACATTCCCAAAAAAATGATGTGAAAGCGTTTCAAATATGGATTCTTAATGAGTGTCCTTAGAGCACTTGTTAGCATGAACCTTAATTAAATTCTACATTTCTCCTTGGTTAGTAGAATAATTAATGCAAAATCAATTTTTCTTGTGAATGCAATTACTACCCTTTTGCAATGGGAAAGATGGTGAAATTGTTTTGATGTTTGGTGAAATCGCTTGATAATTTAAAGTTAAAAGAAATTTCTCGATAAGAGATTTTGCAATAAATATTTAGTTTTTTTATTATAAAATGATTGTAATCGGGATATTCTATTTCGAAACAGTATCGTTCTATTTCATCTTGATTGTAATTCAATGAGATTTTTTTTATCTCGAATCTAGACTGATTTTTTAAATCAATATGAAAAATTATCCCGAATTTCAAATCAAATGGTTAAAAATTTCGAATTATGGAATTTTAGAATAAAATTCAAGATTTTTAGGTATGAAAGAGATTTCACTTATTTTAAAACATATGAGAAATTTTTTGCTTAATTTCACCATTGATTTCGCTCATTTCATCCCTTCATAATACATACATGAACTAATTTTTGTTCACTACCATACCTTATCACAATTTAAACATGAGACCCTAAAAATATTTTAAATAATAAAAATGTTTGTGTACTTGCCCAAAATATATTAAAACTATTATATGTTAAAGAGCATTTATCACACCATAATTATAAAATTTATTTATCTTTCCCTGCTTGTATTGAATTTTCTTTTTCTTTTTAATTTCATTTGCCTTATTTTATCCAGGTTTTATTTATTCATTTTTTAACATTAAAAAAAAAAAAAAAAGACATTTACATCTTTTTAACAACCGCGCAATGTTTAAAAAAGAATTAACGGATGTATTGAAAAATAAAATAAATACTGTATGAGAAATACCCTTTCAAGAAGGACGAAGAATAATGACAAGCTTTTGATTTTTCAAAAATAGGAATGGCAACGGCTGTGTATGATATGACAATCGGTCTGTTAATTAATGGGTAAATAAATTTTATATGTAACTAACTTTGTTATAGTGAGTCTCTTTCACACGAGATTTTATATTTACTAACACAAGAAATATTAATATACATATTCGATCCGTTCAATCAATGATATAAGAAAAATAACGTACCTGATTATGAAGAATCGATTGTATGAGGAATTTTTGTCATCCATACTTAAAAGATACGTGAACCTAACTAGTAATGAATCGATTGTTAGAGAGATGATAGATGAATAAATGAGGACCGCATATTTTATATATCTAAAAAAAAATAACTTTTAAAACAATCATTAAATTAAAATTTATAAATACACACAAAAAAAAAAAAAAAAAGAAGAAGATAGAAAGTGGTCCTTTTGTCCACCTTTTATTCACCATAGTAATGACCGATTTTTAAAAGATAAATGAGTATAGTAATGAATCGATTGTTAGAGAAATTGATAGGTGAACAAAACAAGGATAAATAAAAAATTAAGTTTTTATTTTTTATTTTTATATAATTAAAATTTATAAATTTATAAAAAAATATATTAAATTATAATTTATAATTACACAAAAAAAAAAGTTATCTTTCCTTTTGTCCTCCATTTGTTGACCATAGGAATTTTTAGCGTAATTCTTTTTCACATTCAAATAGTGGCTCTCTTCAAAGGGTGAGTAACGGTTCCGGATCTATCCGAAACTGCTTGAAACCGAATTAAAAATTTTATTCCATAATTAGATTCCATCATATTAGGGTAGGTTATGATTTCTAATAGTTATGAACCAAATTTTTTCAGGTAGGTTTTGGTTCATCAATATTTAAATTGAAACCGGACCATAGAATTGAATTTTTATAATCGAAAATATGTAACCAAATTAATATTAAATTAAATCATAATTTTTGTGATTTCTTTAAAGCAATTTATTTTAAATATTAGATTAGTATTAAATTAACACATTTTAATTTTTTGGTTGAGAATTACCCAGCCCAAAAGAAATCACAAATACAAAAACATTTGTTACACTGTTATGTTAGAAATTCATCTGAATAAATACAAGGCTGGAACGAATCAATAGTTGTGATTGTGTCCAATTTATCATTCTTCATAAGGTATTTCTAAAATGAGTTATGCTACCGAGTGTATTTAGGGCACTTGTTAAAAATCTATTTAAGAAAAATTTTGATATCGTTTTTATGGGGAATGAAAAAAATTATCAAAACATTAATGATTGTTTTTCTTTTTCCCATAAAAATTATCCTTAAATACATTCTTAATTAATGTAGCTTGAGGCAGTGTGATAAGTCAATTTGACGAAGAAACTATAAGTCTGTATGTTTCAAAAATGGATAAGAGTGATAGTGAAAGTAATCACTCTAGTATCTATACATATCTTCTTATTAGTAAAATATATATTAAATAATTGTGCATAAATTTATAAAATCTCACAAGTTAACATATATTTTTATGCATAAGAGAGTTAAAAAGTTAATATATTTTCTTTTTATAATCAAAACATGATAATATGAAACTGAACCAGAACAGATATATAGAGTATCATATTTAATAGGGTAGATTTCGATTCTTAATAATTATGAATCAATTTTTTCCGAATAATTTCCGATTTTAAGGAAAATCAGAACTGAAATCGATTTTACTCACTTCTACTGTCCTATCCTCCTCAAAAAAGTAAAAAAATAATAATAATAATTATGCACTCTATATTTAGACCCTTTTAAGTTTTAACTTCTTTCACTTGTGTACTTTCTTTAGCTTTTAGCTAAGCTAGAAAGCAGTTAATGAAACAACCCTAAAGGTGAAGTAGAGCATTGGCCTCGTTTATTTATTTACTTTTTTTAGTTTTAACTTTCAACTGCACACAAAATCATACAACAAATTTTACACATCACATTACTCAATCACAGCTTCACAACCTGCCACCTCATCTAGCTACAGTTGAATATTACAATCTTTTTTTTTTTTAATGGGTACCAATATATATATATATATATATATAAAAGAAGAAATAATTACTGAAAATATGACCAAAACTGACTATAAAACGACCTCTGTTCTCTCTCTCTCTCTCTCTTCATTATGTCTCAATTCAATACTGCTTTGCTTTGTCTCTGCTTCATTTTGGGAGGAAAAAACAGAGCAAGTATTGGCTAAAACATTAGAGAAAGAAATATTTTTTTTTTCTTTTGAGTGATTTAATTTTTTTTATCCATTGTTTCTTGTTACAAAATAAGCATCCCCTGTTTTCCTCCGTTAAAAAATGGATCAAATTTCACCAAAATTTTTGATACCAGAGTCATATCAAGTGTCAAGAGGTGACATTGCAGGCCAAATTGGTTTGATTTGGGAGCTAATCAAAGCACCATTGATTGTTCCTTTGCTCAAACTTGGCGTTTACATTTGCTTGGCCATGTCACTGATGCTCTTCATGGAAAGAGTTTACATGGGTATTGTTATAATTCTTGTCAAGCTCTTTTGGAAAAAACCTGACAAGCGTTACAATTGGCTAGCTCTTCAAGATGATGTTGAATTGGGAAGCTCTAATTTCCCTTTTGTTCTTGTTCAAATTCCTATGTTCAATGAAAAAGAGGTCTCACTCTTTTCTTTTCTTTTCTTTTTTGGTTTCTTATGGTTTTGTTTTTATTAAAAGGCTCATGGATTTTGCCTTTTTGTTTGTTAACAGGTTTACAAAATCTCCATTGGAGCAGCTTGTGGACTTTCTTGGCCGTCCGATCGTCTCGTGATTCAAGTCCTAGACGATTCAACTGACCCTGCCATCAAGGTATTATTAATTACCCATTACTCAGAAATGTGTATATTTTCATTTAGCACCACAAAATTTAAACTTTTAATCATTTTGGTCCTTTTTGCAGCAACTGGTGGAGCAAGAGTGCCAAAGATGGGCAAGCAAAGGCATAAACATAACGTATCAAATCAGAGAAAATCGTACGGGCTACAAAGCTGGTGCTCTCAAAGAAGGACTCAAAAGAAGCTACGTCAAAAATTGTGAATACGTCGCCATTTTCGACGCCGATTTCCGACCGGAGCCTGATTTTCTTCGACGTGCAATTCCTTTCCTAGTCGACAACTCTGACATTGCCCTTGTTCAAGCCCGCTGGCGTTTTGGTAAGCTTGCTTTAAACTCCTATTATTCCCTATTAAAATTACAACACAACACATTATCATAATTTTTATTAAGCTCCTAATATTAAATTGTCTCATTTTGTTGGTCTCTCAAATTTAGAAAGTGTCGGTGGTTATTGTCTTTGTTTTCATTTTTCTACATGATTTTTCTTTTTCTTTTTAAATCATTGCTAAAAATCATAGTAGGAAAATATAGTAATTAGTAATTTGGTGTAATTTGATGGCATAAGGTGTCAAAGCCCTATATTTTTTATAAGAATTTAGGGTAATCGGAGATTTTATTTTTTTTCTTTTAAATTCGAAACAGATAATTTAACGATAGTATTTGTTCTGTTTTTGTCGCGGATTCGATTACAAACCCCCTCAATCACGGGGCGGGGACCAATATGGCCCCATGATTCAGATTCGGCCATCTCGATTTGACACCTGTCTGTTATCTTGAGCCACTCCAATAGAAGACAAGATTAGGAAACAACCTACCTACCCAAGCAAACCCCACTGCAAAAAAAAAAAAAATTGTGATTAGGTGATGAAATCCTAATTATTTAAGTACAATTATGCGTGGGGATATAAATGTCATAAACGAATTATATAATTTCCCATTTTTGTTTTGTTTTATTTTATTTTATCATAAAATAATACTAGTTGAAATGACGTCAATGACCTAACCTGTTAGTTTAGAAGTCGGTACTTTTGCTCGCCGGTTAGTTTTGTCATTTCGATGCAAAAGAACAAGAATGGTTCTTAAATATAGGAAGCTACCGGCCCCCCCTGATTGTACGGATCTTATGCCAACGGTAGAGTGCAATTACGGAAATAGTAACTTTCTTGGCACATGGAAAAGTGCGAAACGTAAAGTTTTTTTTAATGGAGATATTCGGACTAACTTATATTTATTTTGATTAGTTTTCTGGATTATATTTTATTGTCTCTAGTTTTTTATACTATAACCTTAAGAAAATATATATAATAAGATTCGAACTTTAAATTTGAGAAGGAATAAATCATTTAAATCTAAAATATTTATCAGGATCAGTGAAAAGTAAACTCGTCACTGTATTTTCTTTAAAATGGTTTGACCCTGGTGAGAAAAAAGGGTTTTACTAATTGGGGTGCATTAAGTTGACATTAAGACTATTTAATTTGAAACAAGTGTTATTGAATTAGAAATTATTACATGTTTTCATTGCGAACTTTCAAGTTTAAAGTTTTAGCTATGTACAAAAATGTTTATGCTAGAGTTTCAAGTTTAATTATTTAACTTCAATATCCCATGGGGATACTGTAACTTTATGGGGGGAAAAGTTGTTAAAATAAATGGAGTAGTATGTTGAAGAAAAATAGTGTAAGAATCTAATTTTGAGGTGTGTATAATATTATTTTAGAGTAATATTTGCCCCTATTATATGTTGTAAGTGTTACAAGTAAATTCATTATAGGATACAACAAAATTTTTAAAGATTTGACCGACACTTTGTTGAATCTCCACTTAAGAACATATAAGAGAAAAATATTATATGATTATAAAAAAATCTTATCATATTTATAGACAATCAGGTCAACCTTTGATACGTATAATAACCGAAATAAAATTAATTTATTATATTCATATTTTATATCATCTTATATTTATAAAATTAAGCATTTTATATTAAATATATGTCGAAATTAACAAGGGAGTGTGGGAACGATCACTTGTTACCGACGCTTATTAGATTTGTTGGATTTTAAGATGAAAAGGAAATAAAAATAAAAATAAAAATAAAAGTTGGATAATGAAACTCCCTCGTGCTCCCTTTGAAGTGTCATGTGAGGACAATAAGTAAATTACTATGAAATATTTCATTATATTTTTATAATATTTAAATTACAAGGGAGAATTAAGATGAAGGTGATTTTATTTTTGCAGTAAATGCAGATGAGTGCTTGTTGACGAGAATGCAAGAGATGTCATTGGATTATCATTTTAAAGTGGAGCAAGAAGTGGGATCAGCAACTCATGCTTTCTTTGGTTTCAATGGTAAGTCACCTTGCCATTTTTATTAATCATTAACATTAATTTAATTTATTAATGCTATGTTTACATGTTTAACTACGCAATAATGGAATGCTTAAATAATTGTTTTTTGCCTTTTGATCGTTGGTATTTAAGGATGCCTCTGATTAATGAAAAAGATTATAGAGATGATCAATTAACAAAGATTTTATTATGCTTAATGTAATAATCATAATTAGGGTTCATGTCGGGTGTTAAAATGGTTTTGTTAATGTACCCTGGTACCGGTATCGGGAGGATATTGAAGTTGAAATCCATATCATTGAATTTGAAACATAGCCACTGAACTTGAAATTTCAGCATTGAACTTGAAATAATACATGAATTTAAAACGTGGCCACTGAACTTGAAATTTCACCATTGAACTTGAAATAATATATGAACTCTAAATGTTTCATGCTCAGTGCTAGAATTTTCAAATTCAATGTCCCCGTTTCAAATTCAATGCCGTCATTATTTCAATTTCAATGCCTCTAGTACCAATACTGGGTTACTGTAGACGTGCTCATGTGACACGAAAAATAGGCTCAAAATTATTGCAATGATGCTGCAGTACTTAAAAGTTCAAATGTCTTTGTTTTGACAGTAGAACTTTATCACAGTTAGTTGCTAAAAAAATGTGTAGCACTCGCATATTTTTAACCATTTGAAGAATGTAATGAAACTATGCTGCAATATTTGTACAATGAACGTTATGCAGGAACTGCCGGTGTATGGAGAATTGCTGCTATTAACGAGGCAGGTGGCTGGAAGGATCGAACTACAGTTGAGGATATGGACCTTGCTGTTCGAGCTAGTCTCAAGGGATGGAAATTTGTGTACCTCGGTGATCTCCAGGTATATTAAAGCTTCCTACATGTACATGTACGCGACACATTATATGTATCTACCTAAGTTAATTAACTTCCCAATTATGTTTATTAACAGGTGAAAAGTGAACTTCCTAGTACTTTCAAAGCTTTCAGATTTCAACAGCATCGATGGTCTTGTGGTCCTGCTAATCTATTCAGGAAAATGGTGATGGAAATTGTTAGAAATAAGGTTAGTTAATTCAACATTGTATTTGGCGACTAAAATTTCAAATTCTCTAATGGTATTCTGTTTTGGTTTGGTTTGATATGCTGCAGAAAGTTAAATTCTGGAAGAAAGTGTATGTTATCTACAGTTTCTTCTTTGTAAGGAAGATAATTGCCCATATGGTCACATTTTCCTTCTACTGTGTCGTGCTACCGCTAACCATTTTGGTTCCTGAAGTTGAAGTTCCAATCTGGGGAGCTGTTTATATTCCTTCCATTATCACCATTCTAAATTCAGTTGGAACTCCAAGGTCAGTTTCACTAATCAATGGTTGATGCATTTGATTATATATCCCCTCCTTTTGTAATGTCATTATCCATTAACGAATAAGTTGTCATGTTCTTGTTCTTGCAGGTCTATTCACCTATTGTTTTACTGGATTCTTTTCGAGAATGTGATGTCTATGCATCGAACCAAGGCTACATTTATTGGTCTGCTTGAAGCTGGAAGGGCCAATGAATGGGTTGTCACCGAAAAACTTGGAGATGCTCTCAAGAATAAGGCAGCTGAAGCCAAGAACAAAACAAATTCCAAAGCTCCCAAACGACCAAAATTCAAATTTGGAGACAGGTAACACTTTATTTTCATCAGTAAAACCAAATCCCACAAGGCTTAAACAAATAATGAAATTGTGTAGTTATGATTTCTTTATCATAACAGTTGAGGATCTTCGAAACCTTATATTAAATGTTCGAAACAACAAAAAGGCCAGAGATTGAGGTTCCTGCGCTACCTAAAAACATTTATAGTGGATCCAAACATGATGATTTATTTCTAATTTAGACTATTAATTGTGTTTTTCTTTTTCTTCGTTTTTTTTTTTTTTTGTTTTCCTTTATTATTTTTATATACCACAGTGATTTATCATTTGACATGCATTTTCATTAACAGTTTGCATATCTTGGAACTTGGATTTGGAGTGTTCCTCTTCTTCTGCGGATGTTATGATTTTGTCCATGGGAAGAACAATTACTTCATATACCTCTTCCTCCAAACGATTAGCTTTTTGATTGCAGGATTTGGCTACATTGGCACCATTGTCTAATGCTGGCATCCCTAAGTCCGGCACAAGCCTCTCCACATTTGTCATGCCATTTCAATCCTTTCCTCCTCTGTAATTCAAATATATAAATATATATATAAGTCCAGTTGTCTCATTGTCTTTTATTCAGAATCATTGACAATGATTTTGGATAGAGCATAATGACGTTAAAAGAACCATGTAGCCGACCCCATCTAATAGGAACAAACTTTTGTTTAGTTCGGTGATAAGTCAGGTTCTGCGAGCAAATATTAGACTGCAGTTTCTACATTTCCAGCTGCTTCAAACAAAACTGTCATTCAAAAAGTTTGGCGTACAAGTCATCACTCAAGTGAAACCAAGAAGTTACAGAAGAAATGCTGTTAAAATGAAAAACACACAGCATTTGGTTTAGACAACAAGGAGAGCTGGTGATGTTAATTTATTTGAATTGATTGCTTGTAAGTGTGAGATTTGGTACCTTTTTTATTTGTGGTATTTTTTTTCCTATTCCTCATTGTTTAGTTTCCATATTTTTGAGGACAATAAGTCGTGGATTAAAGGGTGAACTTGTAATCAAGTTTAATTTATCAACATTCAATTTTTATGTGCTTCTTTTGTCAGTGAGATAATAAATCATTCTCAGTTTCATGAGAAACTAAGAGTTTAATTCTCTTTGAATGTGTGTTTTTTTGATATTTTGATGGTAGAGAGTATTACACAGAGAGTATAAGCTAGCTTATAACCTATTAAACAAATATTAGAATATAAGTTAGCGTAAAAAAATAATCTCATATTATGATATTATGGTTTTATAAACGTTGACGATATCTTTAAAAAACACGCTTGGTGGTTATACAGTGCATATAATATAGTATATGAGTTAATGCAAAAATATTCCTACAACTCATCATTTTTGTTCAAGTACTGCATGCAAAACTCCTCTCCTTGTATGGATGCTTGTAGCCAAATTTGGAAAATAAGCTCATAAATTCATGTATTAGTTTCTTCTGAATTATTTCCTGTTACTTGGTGCACCATACTGCAATTTTGACCCGAACCAGTGTTTACTTATATTATAATTGTTTACGGTTGATTTTCGTTCCAGGGGTAATTCGGAGAAACCATTCATCGAACAATCTTCCCTCAACTGTGAATTTGTTTGGTTTGAGGACCAAATGCAAACTTAGCAAAAGATGAGAAAACAAACAGACAAAACAAAAGATTTAATGTGGTCCGACTAAATGGATCCAACCTACGTCCACAGACACAAATAAAATGGTGTTCTTATTACCACCTCGGGTCGAGTCGACCTCCTTATATCTCGCTTACTCGCCTGAACGACCTCTTACTAGCTCTTACTTACAATAAGTTTTTTGCTCTCTTTTACAAGTGAAGACAAATTAGCCAACTCCTTACTATGAGTTATCAACCATTTATATATTATGACAAATTCTACTATTCTGCCTACTCATGACGTCAGCCACGTCTCCTTGTCTAAAGTATGAAAATGATATTTTTGTTCACTGTTATTAGACCTGGAAATTCTGGAATTTTTTTGATGAAAAATATGTCATTTGGATGCCTTGAATGTGTATTGGGGATTAGGATAATTTTTGAAAATTATTTCGGAGTGAAAATAAGCGAAAAACGGCGTTACCAAGTGAGTTTTGAGCTAAACAGGTAATGGCCGCTCAAACATTGAATTGGTCACTGTTCAGGCAGCCCATGAACTGGCCAAATACTATTAGGGCTGACCTAGGCAGCCTAGTATTGTCTCGATTGGTCGGTTCGACTAAAAACGTATTATATGCTATTTTGTAGAAAATCATTTCTGTAAAAGTTTCGTAATGTTTTCATTATTAATTAAGTTGTTATTTGATATCGAATAATATGTTTAGGTGAAATATGAATAAATTATAGATATAGGATATCGAATAATTTATTCGGTAAGTTTAAAATTTTAAATTTACAATTTCACCCGAACCGCGCTTCCGCAACGAATATCCCCAACACCTATATTTATCCATATGTATTACAATATTAATTTTTTTAAGCACAATTTTGTTTTTAAAAAAATACCGTTCATGCTTGAATAGTGAAAATTCACTGTTCACAATTTTTTATAAAAACAATCACAATTTTTTTCATAAAAAACGGTAACATTTTTATTATGATGGTCACTTTTTTTTTTTTTTTTTTTTTTTTTTAAACACAATCATATTTTTACAAAGATATTCACTTTTTTTTTTTTTTGTAAGAACAGTCACATTTTTTTAAGGATAGTCACATTTTTTTTTTTATATAAAGATAGCCACACTTTTATAAAAATAGTCACATTTTTTGTAAAGACAATCATATTTTCCAGTTTTGTATTATGTGCGATACATCAACTTTGAGACTTTTTGGACCTTGTGAAATTCTTAATTTGAGATAGGATCCTTGATGAAAACTATATCTATGAATGTTAAATGTATGTAGTATTTTATAGATTGTAATTTAGAGTCCGAATGAATGAGATATAAATGGTTGAAAATGGCTTATTGGTAATTTATAAATATAATAATCATTTTTTTACCTTTTTATCGAAACACATTAACCATGGTACTTGTTTTAAAGCTTATGATTTATAAATTAATACTAATTAATTTTTTTCTTGAAATACTTTATATTTTGGGAGATACTTAGTTTTTAAATTTAAATTTGGAAAAAAACCCATTTTCCTCCCATGCACCACTTTTTTATTTTATTTTTTATTATTTAGTGGCTAACTTGTAATAATATTATTTTACAATGTATATTTATTTTTTTTTATATATAGGTAGATTAAATGGGAAGAATCAATTGTGCTTGGACTAAATTGGAAGATACCTAATAGTTTTGGTCTTTTTAAGAATTCCTTTTTTTTTTTTTTTTTTTTTTTTTTTTTTTTTTTTTTTTTTTTTTGTCTTTTGGTTGTTAGGCTTTCTTATTTTACTACAATTTATTGCATTTTGAGGGAGATGAATGATTGTATGCATATGGAGAGACTTCTCGACCCAATAGTATTATTTGTAGTGATATTTTATTTCCATTTCGAGTTCGTGTTAATTTGTTTAGTAATGTGGATCCATCTTCTAGCAATAGATGACTTCATCATTCTTATAGTTTTGAGATGATATTGTTTTGTTTGTTAACACGTCACTTTTTTTCCCCTTTTATAGGCTCTAACTTGTGGCTTGGAAGACTTGTCTTAGTTCTTTACTCTTATTTTTCTTTTTGATTAATATACTTACTTTATCAAAAATAAATAAATAAAATAATTTTTTAACTGAAGTATAGATTAATGTAGAATCCAACTGCATGTATGAATTGTCAACCACCTTTACAAGCCTCCAAACCACCTTTAGGTGGTCTTTGAAATTGTGGTGCAAGCTTTCAAACAACTTTAGGTGGAAATTATTCATTTGTTGACATTTGAGCTATTGTTTTGGCTATAAATGAAGCTATCATTTGAGAGTTCAAGCATCCCCAACAAGATCAAGAAGCTCCAAATAAGAGAACTTAGTGAGAAATTCCAAGTAAGATAGTTTAAAGTATTTGTTCCAAGCAGGGCCGGTCCTGAATTTTTGGGTGCCCGGTGCGAAGGTTCAAATGTGCCTTTTTTTTATTACAAAAACATGTTTAAAAAATAATATTTAACGAGGGCTGGAAAATGGTGGTGATCAGGGCCGGTCCTGAATTAGTGAGATGCTCTTTACTCTTTTCATGTTGATCAAGTTTCACACCGAGATGTCTCCAATCACTAATTCCATCTTTTGCTAACTCGCTTTTTGAGACAATTGTTTTAAACAATTTACAACAAAAGCAAAAGATTTTATCCAACTCTTTTGAGTACACGAGCCATTTCCTATCATAAATTTCACCCGTTGGTAATTTTCGATCATAGTAGTGTGAGGAAAATTTTCTAGAGAGTTTGTCTTTAGGGTAAGTGAGATTAGTTTCTCGAATTGGTCCATTTTCTACAAGTAAGGCTCTCATTTCTGCATTAAGACCATCCCAATTTCTTGGATCATAAATGTTTAAATGGAATGTAGGTTCGGGAGATTCAATATTTTCCTCTACACCAAGATGATCATCAGAAACATTTAAATCTATATCACCACCATTTTCTTCTAAATCACCACCATCATAACCACCAATTTCATGATCATGAGACTCCCCAACAATATTTTGTGACTCTTCACCAACATCATTTTCTCTCAAATTTTCAACCGACTCATTCTTTGTAGAGAAAAATTTATTAAGAGATCCTCTTAACTTTTCAGCAATTTCATTATCCTTTGCTTTTTTTTTTTCCTTTTCATATTACCAGAGAGTTGTTTCATAAAAGACATGACTTCAATAATTTGTTTGGAAAAATTACCTACACATGATATAACAAAAATTCTTATCTCAATTCAACACTGAAAATAAATATTGGATCCAGAATAAGAAAAATAATCAAACAAATATTAAAACACACGCATATATGGAAATAAAAATAATCACATGAATTCAAGCAAACCAATACTGACTCTCTTTTGAAATTATCATCCGAACTGAATCAATCTACAAATAACTCATGACCCAATTGATCAATTCCCATATAAACAGGAGCTACTTCCAAATACGAACCGGAAAGAGTTTAATTTCTTTTTTGAAAAAAACTAAACCTTACTGCAATTTGAAAACATAAACAAATTGGAAACTAAACCTTACTGCAATTGCAAATCTGCAATTTGGAAACATAAATATAAACATAAAATTATAAAAAAAAATGGAAAGAAACATCACCTGAATTATGACTTATGAGATAAAGAAGAAAATAAAGAAACCCCTTTCTTTCGACACCCACTTCTCTTTTCTTTTTCTTCTTTGAAGTTCAAAACGCGGCTAAAACACCACCGCTTCTTTCAAGTTCGTGCTTCCTCGAATGCAACTCTCGACTCTGCCAATGGCACTGTTACTGCTGCTGATGCAAATGGGTTCTCATGTTGTGCCCTTTTTTTCAATAAGTTGCCGGTTGGTGCCCTTTTTTTCAATCAGCTGGTGCCCTTTTTCAGTTTTTTGGCCTTGGGCCCTGGACAACAGCCCTTGTGGCACTGTCCAAGGGCCGGGCCTGATTCCAAGTAAGATAGCTTAGAGATTTGCTCAAAGTAAGAGAGCAAGAAACTGGAAGCTTCATGTCAAGAGAGCTTGATAAAAAATGTAGTTATAAGTGAGTTTTTTTTATTCAAGTTTTGTAATACTTATAAATTTTATTCAAATAGTAATAGATAATATCTATTTTTCCTCATAAAACACTCTTCAGTGATTAGAAAATCACAAAAATTAACAAAATTATTTTCTTTAAAAATAGCATAGTTAGTTGGCCTTTTATCTTTATCGGACGGGGTCAATAACAAATGTTTTCTTATATATTGAACTTGTTTGTCTTAATTGGCGTAAACTTTAGTAGGGATGTAAATTTAACAATATATATTTACCAAAGCCAATCACTTTTATTTTTGATAAAAGGGTAAGGGATGAAAAAACCTCAAATATATTTTTAATTCATTATTTCCTCAAAATTCAAACCCGTATCATAAATTTTATTAAAATACTTGAAAGCAATTACAAATAAGTGTATGGGCCAAATTTGGGCCAAGGGCAATTTCGACCTTTTGCTCCAGGTCCACCGCTAAATACACCCTCGAAACTCTCTAATCAAACCCCAAAGGCATGGCGCAGGCCCAAGCCCAGTGAACACCATCACCCACAACCGAAGGATCCTCCAAAGGTCAGTCCACATAATGCCCAAGGTCGCGAACACCACTCATAACGTTACCAGCCTACAAACAGGCAAACACAATAAACACCTTTTATGGAGTCATCCGTAACTGACGCCCAACGGACAAAGCAATCAAACAGCAGTAAATACACCCCTGAAAGTGTGTGTATATAAAGGAAGAGTATCCAAGAGAAAAAAAGGGAAGGAACTCTCATAGTTCAACCATATTCTCTCCATAGCTTTCAGTATCTCACATCAACCGCCCTCACGGCACCCTACGAAGCTCAATGTAGTATCTTACTTTGACCTTCCTCCTACTACTTCCTCAGTTCCTTCACTGACTTGAGCGTCGGAGTGCCCCCGGCACCCACCACACCGGTGGGCAGTACTCCCGCTGACTCTACATCTTTGTTTTGCAGGATCGCCAGTGCCCCATTTCACGAAATCTCAATTGTGGACCTCGGGCGAAAACCAGCGTCTACAGTTTGGCGCCCACCGTGGGGCCCTAGCGATTCATCGCATGCAAAGATCTCTCTATCTACGATTCTATCAAA
>SKCR01003844.1:0-35722 GCA_019454045.1 Zanthoxylum bungeanum | reverse complement strand
CCCCGCTAAAGATAAGATACCGAGCAAATAATTTTGGGTGTGAGTATACCAATCGATTTTGTGCAAAATCGATTGAGACAGTGTTTATCTGGGCTTGTTTTATCCTGGGGACGTCGGGGCTGATTACTGCTAGCACAAAATCCGAGCAGAGCCACGGAACGTCTTAAAGAGAGCGAACCGATCCGCGACTCAACCCAGATTCACTTTTTGCATCATTGGTGAACGGTAAAATTATTTTAATTTGTGCTTATTATTTCAACAATTTATGTTCATCAACAACATGCCATAATTTTATCCTTTTGCAATATGATTATCATTTGATTTTTACTTTTGATCATATACGATTCTGGCTTTGATCATATGCATGACATGTGTGAAGTCCAGCAATTGATTTCTTGATTTCTTGACTTTGATAAATTGCCATGTGATTATAATCAGCCACATCACACTTTGATCATCTATTCTTGCCTTTGATCATATGTATAATGTGATCAACAATTTCCTTATGCGGTGAACCATGTGTATAGGATTGGATCCACCACTCGATCTTCCATGTTATATCTCGACACTAAAAATCCGTGAAGGTGGGCTCGATTTAACTCACTTGAGATAATTTTTTCTTGAGAAAATTTTTTCTCAACTTTCTTTCACTTCTCTCATTTTAATCTCATTAAAATTGTGAATGTGGCTAGGGTTTTAATGAGAAAATAAAACCTTTATATTTATATTTAGAGTTTAGGTTAGAAAGTACTTATATAAAATTAACCATAACCCTAATATAAATATTAATATTTAGCCAATGGCCTTTTTGTCACTATAAAATTATTAATCTCAAAAATTAAATATAATATCAAATATCTTTTAATTTGAAATTAGAATTTAACATGTAACTTATATCATGATATAAATTACAATTTGATTTGAATTAAATCAAATTTAATTTAAAAATCAAATCCTATATTAAATTATTATCTAATAATCATTAATATAAAACCTATATATTAAACATTTTAATATATAATTACAAAGTGTGATATCACATAATTATTAATCAAATTAATAATTATATCAATAAATAATTCTCAATTATTTAATATTTATCAAGTGAGTTCATAATTGGACTATCCAATTATTCCATGGATTTCTATAGTGTAACGAGCTAACACGATGACCTAATACACTTACAGTTCCGAGCTCCACTAATCTTGAAATATTAATTAAAACTCTTTATTTAAATATTCCGAATTATTAACTTTAGGTTATTCCACTAAAAATCTAAAGCTGCACTCTTGTTACTGCAGATATATTTTATACTGAAAGTCATCGACGTCCACCGATATAATCACTCCATACAGATTGACCATCCACGAGTATCTCATAATTAGAGCTGGGTCATAATGTCCGTCATACCCCTCTAATTATTTTGTGTCATAAGTACCATTGATTCTCCAATAAATGATTTATTCATAACTATTATGAATATTAATCTTTATATTCATAATAGAAAGACTTGAGCGTTATAACCGTTCAAGTACCGAATCAAACGTTAAGAAAGATACTCATCTATTTCTCGCAAGAAGGAGTGGAATCCGTATCTATGTAAAACGTCTTCAGCTACACACCAAACCATGTCCCCAAAATACGTAGCTATTGGTCGGTATTTCTCCACCAACCTCACCTTTGTAAATTAAATGACATAGCCTATCATGCAGGAGTTTGTAGTAAACTCAGGATTCAGATTAACCCATACATGATCATCTATTAGACCGAAATGAATATCTGTGTTTAACGGATATCAAAAGAAATTCATTTATGTCTTGGTCCAGTCTTATATGATCGCAACATATAAGGTTCCTTCATTCCCATGTCACCATATGAACAAACGCGGATCAAAGTCGTCATACAATATGGAATCGATCGCGGCTGTAAATAAATCACAAACAAAGTGTCCGTTATTGTTTGCTCTCTACAGACTATTTAGGATTACTAATTTTAGACTTTAATCTTCTTATGTATAATACTTATACACTAAGTCTAAAAGTATATTTAGTATTAAAGGGCATACATGATAATTTATGCTATGTGACTTTAAAATCAACATTTTAATAAATGAACAAATGCATCATTTAATACTTAAAACAAAATCTCGTTTAGATATTACATTATGCTATTGGGCATATATCTCAACAACACCTTAGAAGAAGATCATACTACTCTAAAAGAAGCATTGTCATATTTAGATGCTGACTTGTGGCAATAAGCAATAGAAGCTTAAATGAGTTCTTTAGAGTTTAATAGGACTTGGCAGTTAGTAGATTTACCTCAAGGTTGCAAAACCATAGGTTGTAAATGGATACTTAAGAATGAATTAAAATCAGATGGTTCAGTAGATATATATAAGGCTGGACTTATTGCCAAAGGGTATGGACAAAGAGAAAATATAGATTTCTTTGACACCCTTTTCACCAGTAACTAGGATTACCTTTATTCATGTGCTTATTTCTCTTGCTGCAATCCATGATCTTGTTGTACATCAAATGGATGTTAAAATTACTTTTTTGAATGGAGAATTAGAAGAAGAGATTACATGGACCAACCTGAAGGATTTGTAATACCTGGCGAAGAAAGTAAAGTTTGTAAACTTGATACACCTTATGACCTAGTGTAAAGTTATTCAAGAACATTGGTGACGATGTTAGACAAATTGAGTATGCGAGCATCATTGGTAGTCTTCGATATGCTATCGATTGCACTAGACCTGACATTACCTATGTCGTAGGATTATTATGCAGATTTACTAGTAAACCTAGTATGGAGCATTAGCATGCTATTGAGAGGGTTATGAGGTACCTGAAAAGGACCATAAACCTATGATTACACTATCAAAGGTTTCCCGTTGTCCTTAAAGGATATAGCGACGCTGATTGAAATGCCCTTTCAGATGATTCCAATGCTACTAGTAGATATATTTTCAGCATAGCTGGTGGGGTTGTCTCTTGGAAATACAAGAAACAGACTATATTAGCTCAATCCACTATAGAGTCTGAGATGATTGCACTGGCATTTGCAAGTGAAGAAGCAGCTTGGTTAAGAAGTTTGCTACAGATACCCTTTTATGGGAGAGACTGATACCAGCTGACTTGATCTATTGTGATAGTACCGCAGCTATTGTAAAGATTTAGAACCGTTATTATAATGGTAAGAGAAGATAAATACGTCGTAAACACATCACAGCTAGAGAATATCTCTCTATTGGTGCTGTAAGTGTGGATCATGTACGGACTAACGATAACTTAGCTGATCCTTTGACGAAAGGTTTAGAAAGAGAGAAGATATTCAAAACTTCAAAAAGAATGGGACTACTGTCATTAAATAATTAAATTACTTGTGATTGTAACTCGACCTATTGACTGGAGATCCCAAGAAATAAGTTCAATGGGTAACAACAAGTCATAAAGTAATGAGTTGAATCATGTTAATAATCGACGGGTTCCATTATAAGAGCGTGATATCCTAAAGCAATATAAGGATGAGTTATTTAACTCTTAATATGTTATATACTCTATATAGAGTGGAGTAGCTAACTACATGAGTACTCTTGATAGATACACCCATGTAAATGTAGAAGTGTGGTCGTTTCTTATGAAATTTAGGGGTAAGAGTTTCTAGTGCACATGGATATACGTGCACCGTCGTAATGCACGAGCTTTTTGACTTCATCTTGAAAGGTTTGTGTGTGTAACGTTGTCAGAGATAGAGTTCAAAACTACGAGCTACTTCAGTATAATCTGAATCGTCGACACTATATAAAGGTTAAAGTCGACATGCATCTTTATTTATGAACGACTTCATGTTATGTTGCTCGATGAAAATATTTTATTAAATTTCAAGTGAGGGATTGTTGTACATATGAATTTTAAATGAGGAGTTACAAACAAAAATCACCATTTATTAAGAAGTTATAAATTTTTTTGAAACCACCATTTACTACCTCCTATCATAATGAAAAGTTACAACACCAACTTATTGTTTATAAGGTGTTATGTTGTGAATTGGGTTTGGACCCTAAATGGGTACCCACTTTTATGGAATGGTGAGGAGTTAGGCTAATAGTGGTTCACCACACGCGCACGCGCCGCCACCGTCCGTCCATCAGTCGGTTTGGGTCGGGTGTAGGTGTGGGTGTGGGTGTTATATATATATATATATATATATATATATATATATATATTTTTTTAGAGAAAATAATTTTATATTTTTTGAAGAAAATAATTAAATGAAAATATATATTACTATTGTTTTTTATTTAAATCATGAAATCGTTTTATTTAATTTGGTAAATGTTTTATAGGTTTTTTCTTTATGCAACATTTACAAAATTAAATTGCAAATGTTTTGTTGAAATACAAATGGTCAAAATATTTTCCTATATAAAGGGATTCTGCTTACTTTTGAAAGATATAGAAAAATGAACAAAAATAATAATTTGACAATTTTTTCACTCTGCCGAATATCCCTCTAGTGTTCAACTTGCGTTTTTTGAGATAACGAGCAAATAATTTTTGGGTCTGAGTATACCAATCGGTTTTGTACCAAATCGATTGAGACCGAGTATTTTATGTGCTTGTTTTATCATGGGGACATCGGGGCCGAATTACTGCAAGCATACATTCTGGGCAGAGCCACGAAACGTATTAAAGAGAGCGATCTAGTCCGCGACTCAACGCAATTTCAATTTTGTTTTCGTGGTGAATGGTAATATTATTTTTGACTTTGCAAACTGTTTCTACAATCCTCATCAAACTTACAACAATATTCACATATCCATATACCAATTCAACATTATTAGCCCAAATCTCGAGTCTACAATAACTTCTTACACACATTCTTACTCGACTATATTTTCTGATTAAGTCCATAAGTCACTTTCAATTTCATAGCAACTATTTAAATAACCTAAGCAAATAAATTAATCACACTTTTCGAAATACAGTACATGTATAAATCAAATATAACGACAAATTACATGAAAATCGAGATTCGAAGGTCCATTATACTTAGAAGGGTCGGGACAGCACTGAGAAGACTCGAGGGAGATGGGGCCGCGACATCAGCCATTTCATGGTCCTTAAGAGCCATGGCTTTTGCCCACGCGTGAGCGCCACATGTTGCCTGAAAATCCAAATTTTCTGACGTCCGTGCATTCTTCTGTCTCCCATGATTTCAATGTCACCGACGGTTCATCAATCGAAGTTCCACATCAACAGGAAATCGAGAAAAATCGAAGAAAATTTCTTATCGATAAATTGATGAAATTCTACTAGTCACAAGTCAACTCTAACACTAACTCTTTTTTTAATGAAAGAAAATAACATCAAACTTTCCAAATTACCCCTAAAATTCCAACACATACTAATATAAAATTAATACATGTTAAAAAATTTAGGATGTTACTCAGAACTTGTTATTCAATTCGGTTCGATACCGTTACACACCCTTATCAATAATGGTGGGAGGCACAGTCGACGGACATTATAATTTATGATTATTATTATTATTATTTTGCTGACTAGTGTTTGGATTTATTACTGGTTAATTAAAAATATTGGTTTTTAATTTTTAAAAAGGGCTAGTTTTCAATAAGACCCCCTAAATTATGATTATTTATGAAAATAACTGTTTTATGAGAACTTTATTTCGTGCGCAATAGCAGGAAGTGCATCAGAAAAAGAGGGAGTGAAAATGCCAAGAGCGAGTCCAATATTACGAAAGGGACAGAAAGCTCTAGAAGATCTAAACTTGCTCAAGATCTTGCGCTCTGAAATTACCCACGAACTCTCTTCCGACCACTTTCAGGTTCTTTCTTTTATCTCATTTGTTTAATGATAATTTATGAATGATTCATAGCTCATTTACAAGACGAATTTGATGTGAAATGTGGTGCTTTATTGATGATGTTTAATGGGTTTTTTTTTAGTTTCTGTTTCGAATTGCTTATAAGTTGTGAGATTAATTTTGTTTCATGTTAACAACTTAGAGCGTGATTGGGTGCTTTGTGGAAGTAAGAATTACACCATTTTGTGTTATACATAGCATTTGAAGCTAAAGTAGCTGTTATCACCATAAATGGAAACTTACCCAGAAGAATAATATGAAGATTTTACCGTATTTTTTAATTCAATCTGTAGACAGGGAAATCTATGCCAGTTGTGTTTAGTTTTATGAATTCAAGAAATTAGGGATTCTTTTCAGCTTATACATTTGTTACTGGAACTGTAGGATAATCAAAGTGGTCCCTTGGGGAGTTTTAAGGTGGAATATGATGCACCACAGTCCGAAGATGTGGTTTTGCGGAGGAAATGCATGTCAGGTGAGGAAGTTGCGGTTTCAGCTTTGCTAGGACCAGAGAACTTTGCAAGAGAGGGTAGGTTTCCAAGGGAGGTTTTGATGAAAGTATGTATTAAAAAGCCAGGCCTCAGTTCCATTTTGCAGTTTGATTGCGGAGTTACTGAGAAGCATATTGGCGGGTCTGACTTTGACATTCATAATGCCTATTATCTTCAATCATCAACCTGTCTTGGTCGTTCAGTCTACAGAGGCCCTTTGTTCAGGTAGGGTTTTGCCGTCATACTCATGATATTACTAATTATATATCACGTTTGTTTGTCCGTAATATTCACTGGTAAATTTTTTTTCCCTTAATACAAGTAATTCAATGCTGTAGTGTGTAAGGAAGAAGTATACAAGATGAAAATATAGCAAGATTTACATGTTTTTATTTCTTTCTTGTGTTTCCACTGAGAACACAATGATTTAAGAGGACATTGCTAGGATATTACCGATTATCTTTTGCTAGGTGCTATATATCTTTGGGGAATATAATAAGTGAGGTTGTTGAAGTGTGTTTTCCATCCTCTTACTTTAGCTCATTGCAATAAGTTATCTGTGCATGAGAATTCAAGAGTTTTGCTTCAAATGTTGGTCACGGGGAGAAGGTGCATCTGTATTCATTTTGGTTGGAGGAGTTGAAGGGACGTTTTTGAGGATAGACTTCCCAATATGTTTTTTTGTTAGTATATCAGAGGGGTGGGAGGGTTCATAGGTCATGGCCATTAGGATTTACAACCTCTTAATGAGTCCTTTTAATTATTGGAAATTGTAAATATTTCTCATTAGTAATGGTTGGACAAGTAGCATACATGTTACCTAGAGCAGGATTCATTGTAGTTTTCTCTCTTTACACTTGTAATAGTCCCAGATAAGTTGATACCTTGAATTGGGATTCTGTCAATGGCTTCTCCCCCTCTCCCGTCCTATCCAACCCACCCTCTCTTTCCTCCAGTTTGTAAGTTATATTCAATAAACTTTCCTCTGTGCATGACTACGGCTTCATTATTGGTGTTCTTCTTTCTAGTGTTCTAAAACGCACTAGCGCTAGTCAGGTGGCAACCCGCGCTTAGCGCCTAGGGCCTAGTCACTATCTAGGCATAATCGGGGAAATTCCTCAGCTGATAGAGAATTAGAAAATCATGGTTATGCACTTATGCTCGATTTGAGAATTTAGGATTTGGTGAAATTTGGACAAATTGAGCTTAGGGAAATGTCGTTTGAGTGATGGAGAAGGTTTGTGACTCTTTGATGAGAAAACAACAAAAATTCAAGATTGAGACTTTTAAAAACTAAGGTTTATGGGGCATGAGGAAGAAGACATTGAATGAGACTGTAATTGTTTTTTTTTTTTATTTTTTTTTTTTTATTTTATTTTATTTTAATTTTTAAAAAGATCAAATGACACCGCTTTGGGGTTCTAAACGAACCCCCAAAACTCACTGAATTCACCCCTTTAATTTTTCTTTTTTTCAAAATTCAAACCCCTAAAATGACATCGTTTTTTTTTTTTTTTTTTTTTTTTGGGGGGGGGGGGGGGGGGGTATATTTTTAAAATAAAAATAACCAAATACCGTCTTTAGCTTTACGGTTTGAAAAAAAATGCAGTGCCCTAGGTGGCCGTGGTAGGCAGCATTGCACCCAACTCAGCCCGATTTGGGGTAGGCGTGGCGGTGTCATGTCGCTGAGTGAAAACTGCTTCTTTCAGTAGCCTCACTCCTGATGTTTGATTCTTTCTAAAGGTAATTAGATGGTAGTCGTGTTCTGTTATCAGAGGGTTTTCTTGAGCTTGGTTTCGTTCAATCATCAGGTTTATTAAATGTGTATATCAATCTTATTATCCCTATTATTACAAGTTCAGGTGACTATCTTTTAACTTAAAAATGCTAATTCTGAACCATTCAACCCCCATTTGATCCAATAATCCTATAGTGCACAAAGTTTCTGATTTGGCAACAGTAAACTTACCTTTTGACTTTAGATCTTAACCATTGTATTGGATGTAATGAATGGTTGCAAATTTGAGTTAAAAGTTCCCCAACCATAAGTTAAATGTGATGATATTTTATATCGGTGACAATGATCATGTTTTTAGTCACTCGTTTGATGAATTTGTGGCCCAAAGATGATAGCATGATTTTTTTGATTGGACGTCCTTTCCTGTGCTTGTCTTGTAATAAGGAGTGCTGAAGATACTTGAATGTAATAAGTCGGTAGGGTGCTGTTTCTTATTAAGAAAAGTAAGGAGATTTGATTTTTTTTTTTCAATATTCAATGTGCATTAATTGAAAAGCAACTGGTAGTTATGCTGAAGGAACACATTTAAACAAACTAATTAACTATTTTTTTTTATAAGGTAACCCCCATAATTAGCTCAGCCATCAAGTTCTTCTCAGCATAAGATATGCCCCTGGCTAAAAAAATAATCTTTGCATTTGGTTTGTATAATCGCAAAAGAGAACATGTTTGTTTTTTGAAGTCATTGCCCTTGTGTTTCATTATTCCGAGTTCCATTGGGTTCTTGAATCACATAATCACCTTTCTTGTTGCATTGCAGCTCTTTGGACACACAGCTACAGGATGCACTCAAGGAATATCTAGTCGCTAGAGGAATTGGAGAAAGCTTAACCAACTATCTTCTCCTCCACTTGCACAAAAAAGAGCAAGGTCAATACCTGAACTGGTTGCAAAAGCTTGAATCCTTGGTATCAAAAAGCTGAGTAACATTGACAACGTACAGGTGCTGGGTTTAAACCATACCATCTTTCCCTTTCTTTTTGAACACCCTCAATGTCATGTCATTTGTTCTATGATAGTGATTGCAGCCGAAAGGATTAAAATTGAGCTCAAAAGCTAAAATTATGAAAATATGGCTTAAGAGTCTGGGACAGTCGGGGGTTTTACTTGTTCTGTTTAAGTCCGGGTCAGGTGATTTAAAGTTTTAACAAAAAAAAAAAAAAAACTTGCCTTTCTGAATGAACTGCTGCAATTGTCATACATTGATTTTTGGTTTTATATGTTGCAACAGGCAATAGACCGCTGATAAAGATCTGATTCAATGAAAAGGTTATAATTTTTCCCCGAGATTTAATGTTTAACATCATTGAGGATCAAACAAGATTGGTTTCAAGATCAATTTGGATTTTTAATCTTCAAGCTGAGTTAAAAACAGTATTATGTCATTCATTGTTACGATTTACTAACTGGGTTGGGCTGATTACAAAGGATGTCTATTCCTCTACTGAAATAATATTTTTTTTTTTTGGAATATCTCCGGGATAAATCGATACTATCTCAGGTTTTTATAAGGGTACTATCCCAAAACTTGAACCTTGAAGATAAAGTCTCAAACTCAAATTGTATATAAATAATAACAAAGGATGTCTGTTCCTCTATTGAAAAATATGCACACGAAAGTGCACAACAAATTATATATAAATAAAAAATGACAAAAAAAATATTCATTACAAAGATATAATTACATGACAGAATTATTTTATCTTTTTTAATTATCTGTAATTGTTTATGCATTATAATGTACATTTATCATTTTTAATAATTTGTTTCATAAATCATAACCTTGAACAACAAAAACTGCTTGCTCCCCTTGGACCTACGAGGCTATAACCCAAACAAAACATGGCTCATGAGTCTAAAGAGTGATGCTATTATCCATTAAGCACACACGTGATTTCCTTCTCGATCCTTCTCAAAGTTTTATAACGGTGTGAAACTTTTGCATATTCGGGAATGAAATCACGTGCATTAGAAAAAGTAGTATTTTTGGAGTCTAAATCACATGGAATCTTAAATTATTTTCAAAATTTACTAATTTGATATAATAATCCAAACTTCTACACCATCAAGTCGTGTTGCGTCAAATTTAAGCAAACAAGAATGCCACCGGTTTAATAATCGTGTCAAATTTATCAAATACGAATACAATGTGATTAATAAACGTGTTAACATGATTGTTGACATAATTAATAAATGTATTAATTTCATATTTGACATTGTACAAGAATAGTGACACGATTGCACAATTAATAAACGGGTCGTGAATGAATAATCACATCGTAAACGAGTAATCTTGTTATAAAATCGTATCGTATTGACATGATTATATGAATATTATTAGTATTGATGTTGTGTAAAATAAATATGACACAATTAATAACTATATTGATGCGACTTGATTATAATCATGTCAATTTTTGTCAACTTGAATATGGAAAACCTATATCATATCAGTGTTGTATAATCGTGTCGCGACCCATATTGTCACCTTTAAGTTGGGTGTTGGGTGGAGGTTGATGGCCAAGGGTTTATTAAAATTAGAAAAAAAAAAATTATTTAATTTGTGAGTCAATAGCATTATGCGATTTAGGGTTAATAATCAATCTAATGTCGCTGCCTATGGCGAAGAGATTAAGGTATTATGAGCTGAAGCCCACTTCCATGACCTTTCAACTTACTGACAAAATCGTCAAGAGGCTCAATGGTAAGATAGAAGATATGATGGTACAAATGTGGGAGTTTAAGCTTCCAACATATTTCATAGTTCGGGACATGGAAAAACATATTGACAAACCTTGTATTTTAGGAAGACCTTTTCTGGTAGTAGCATGAGTGTTAATAGACGTACAACAGGGCTTCCTCACTTTCCGAGTGAATGGAGAGACGGTAGTTATCAGAATGTTCGACCTTGCAGGAGACCAAGAAAGTGCAGAAAATAGAGCTTTAATGGAGCCAAGGGAAGGCAAAAAGAAAATGAGAGCGGAGAAGCAAACATATAAGGTGAAAGACAACGCAGTGGTGTCTGAGGTGTTTAAAGCGGTTGTACATGAAGAGCACTACATCTTAGTTGTAATGTGCCATCAATTCGACACCGTGCTACATCATGTCACAACACAACCCAAACCACCAGACCCCAGTGCATCCAAGCCAAAAGGGAAATCGAGTCAACAACTGCAACCCCTGCAGCCACTAGTAAAGGAAAATAGGTGTGGGTAAGAGTGGAAGATCGAGGGAAGTAGGCCAGTGCTAACCAATCTAAATATATATTACCACACATAAGGAAATGGCGTGCAATTGGAAAGGAGGCGACTACAATCCATGATGAATTGAAACCACCGTGAAATTTATGTGGTCACATCCAGCTGAAGACATTAAACCTAGCTCTAACAGGGAGGCAACCCACACGTTTATTTTTGGTTTCTTTACTTTAGTTTTGTTTTCTTGTTTGCTATTTGCGTGTTTAATAATTTACTTGTTTAATTATATAGGTATTGGCACAACCCAAACAATTCGCGCAACTAAAGTCTGACCAGAAGCTGAACCAAACACGCTATACATTTTCATGTTAATATCTTATTTTCATGTTTAATGTCATACATTTCATTTATAATGTCCATATATATATATATATATATATATATATATGTTAATGTTACGAAATTTTAGGTAAGCAATAATACATGTGTGAACTGTCAAAATCTTATGTCACGTGTGAAAATATTTTTTCTTATTCAATGCCATATTTTCATATTTAATACCATAAATTTTAGGTTAATGGTAATAAATTTTCATGTTTGATGATTTTGCATTCATATTTCGTACCCATTTTTCACGGTTTATGCTTATTTTCATGTTCAATGTCTCCCTTGAGAGTATCCACAAGGGAATCTCATAAGTGTTTGATAGAAATGGTTTTACAATAATTTAGGAACTCACAAAAGATTACAAAGAATATTGAATGAATGTCTTAACCCAAATGAAACTAAGCTCACTAAATAAATATGAAGATGATGAGAATCAGCTTTTGGTTTTGAGAGTGAAATATAATGAAGATGTGAAACTCTCTTTGATTGTTCTTCAAAATTTTCGAATTGTACAAGAGTTCTTCAAAAATGAAATGGAATTTCAATTTATAGGTAAAATTCTGGTCAAACTTGTAATTATGTTTAGAGGCCGATATGTTGGTCTAACATTGATCATTATGTCGTCACAGTTCAAACGGTTATTAGACAGTCGATCGTTGAGCATTAAATGCTTATAACACACCGGTATGGTCATCGATATAGGCACCGGTATGGAAAGTACCTCGGTTCCAGAATGTATGTTAAGGTTGTACTCATCGGTATGGGGATTGGTATCATGAATCTAGTCTCTATGTAATTGAGTGATGACTGGTATGTGATTGGTATAGAATCATCTTGATATCAGAATCTATGTAATTCATGGGATGACCGGTATGAGATCGGTATGTACTTTATCCCGGTACCAGTAGCTACGTCACAAGGGTATTTGTCACAGGTATACTGGTCTCAGTCCAATAAAAAAAGGGAAAATGATTTAAAACTTATGGACTTGACTCTAAATGCTTAATATAGTTATCTATTCAATAAATATCATATGTTTCATATAAATGCATGAATCCTAAGAGCTTAGAGATACTTAAATTAAAACAAGAACCAACTTACACGAAAGTCCTAAGTTTCTAAGTCTTCCAATATGTGTTCATCACTTTGTTACGTGACTTTTTGCTTTGCTTTGAAAGTGTTGCAGCATCAAAATCTTATGTGACTCTACACTTTCTTCATGTTTAATACCAAAAATTTCAGGTAAATATTAATAATTTTCAGTTTTACAGATTTTACATATTTATTGCCCCAATTTTTATGTTTAAAACCTAAAATTTTATGTTAATATCCAAAAATTTCAAGTGAGGCCAAATCAATATCAAATCTTTTGTCTCTATTGTAAAAGACAAAATCCATGTATATTATCTATATTTTCATGTTCAATGTCCCAAATTTTCGTGTTTAATGACCAAAATTTTGGATTACCAGATATTTAAGTAATCGGTTTTTTGAATTTTCATGTTTAATATTTTGAATAAATTCCTTATTTTTTTTCTTAGATCGAAGAGAAATCACAGTATTTTAAAATCCCTCTTACTAATGGGGATTTCGTTGCTCACTGAACTTATTAACTCACAAAGGAACACATCAAAACAAGCATCAATCATAACGTGATGCTCTTGTTCACTTTCTTGCTTTGTGCAGTAAGTATAAAATATTTTTCTAGAATTTAGGTGCGTTTGGTGGAGCGATAATGGCTAAATTAATAATAGTGTTAACGTTCACATAATCATAATCTACAATATAAAATTATTTTTTGACACTAATTTATACTCCAGCGTATAAACTAGCTTAACTTTAATATTTGTTACATAATTTATAAGTTAATTTATACTCTTTGACAATACTCTCTATCAAACGTACCATAATGAATAAAATCGCGTGAAGCCATCCATTTGGAGAGAGGGAAGCTGATTTATTCCATATAAAAATTAATCAAGCAATATGCTTACTGACTTCTTAAATGGCGTAAAGTGAAGCATGCTCTTGTTCACTTTCTTGCTGTGTGCAGTAAATATAAAATATTCTTCTAGACTTTAGGTGCGTTTGTCGCTCCACCAAATATGCAAATTTAACGTTCATAAAATTATAATTTCACAATATGAGATTTTTTTTACACGAGTTTATAATCTAGTGTTTGTTCTATAACTTATAAACTAATTTATACTCTAATGTTTGTTCCATAATTTATAAATTAATTTATACCCACTCATAATATTTTCAACCAAATGCATCATAGTAAATAAAATGGCGTGAAGCCATCCATTTGGAGAGAGGGAAGCCGATTATTTCTAATACAAAAATTAAGAAGATTCATATTAAAATATTTTCTATACAACTTTTTTTTCTTTACAAAACAAATCAAATAAAAAACAAGCCTGCCAAATGCATTTATTACCTTATCCTTAGGTTAAGGGTTCAAATCTCTCTGTGTGGTTGTGGGGTAGAATTTTTCTAATTTTGGAGAAGTCGTCTCCATTCTTATTTGGAGTATATTTTCGAGTAGTTTTGACAAATTTTAGATTGTAATATCAATAGAATTATATTGTAATATTAAAAAAAAAAATCATATTACATATTTTCGTTTTAGGTGAAAAAATAATAATATGAAACATCACCTAGATATGTCGAAATAAAAAAATTATTTGCTCTAATTTTAAGTGAAAAAATTTAAAAAGTATCGTGACAATAAAAAGAAAACGATATCATATATATGTTGTGAAAATGGGGTACTCGACCCAATAAAGGATTATCCAAAGTAAGTAATCGTTATTTTTTAAGAGATGTTTCTTCATTTTCATTAGAAAACCATGAAATCACAAGAGGATCAATAGGAAATCTATTTCAAAATACAATGGAGTTCGGTGTAACAGTTTTCGAATGAACCAAATACAACCAAAGAACACTCTTTTAATTGAAAAACATTTGATGAAAATTTAAAGAAAATGAATAAAAAGAAATAGAAGATCATCTAAACACAACAAACAAGGATGTATTTAGAGATGTGGATGATTGCCATGAGGAGTTACTTTACACCAAATGAATGTATCTTTTGGAAAAGTTACATCATTTGATTCGTATCATTCCATGTTTTTCAATTTGAATTTGAGTTAAATTCAATGGAATGTGTTTTATATCTAAAAATATTATAAAGATTTGTAACTTGTTATGTGGTAAGATTTCTTTCCTTGAAAGGCACATATTTATAGAGTAAATGAATTATGGTTTTCCAAAGTTCGGTCCATCCATTCAAAATTTGGTTAACTATAATTTCATATCATAACAAAAATACTAATTATATTTTATGTATTTATCTTGTAAATGCTATGGATATCGTTAGTTTTATAATTTAAAATAGACGATTTACATACACTAAATATTTATACCTCATTTGTTTGTCTCTCAATTTTTAAATAATATTTCTAACTTAAATTAGAGTCTCTCTCCTATTTATCTCTCATTTGAAAACATATCCATATATATAAATAACCTTAAAAATATTTAATTTTTCTTTCGATTGAATTTCAATGAATTTCAATGTAATTTATTCAATTTAAACTTAATTTTTCTTTTCGAACTTGAATCTTGACCAGTCTAGATTCACGGTGCAAGAGCTAACAGTTAGAGTTTGCATCCTAAGCACAACAAAAAATAAAATTTATAAAAAAACTTATAGACTTAATTCAAAATAAAATAATAAACAAAAATAGACCCGAAATCTAAAAAATTATTTCATGACTAGATTTAGTTAGCGGCTGCCATTTAGGTTTCTTATTTTAGTAGATTATGATTTTATACTGTAATTGATTTCTTATTTTAATAATTTAATATTTTAATTTTATAATTTAATTAAAAGATTATGTGTCACATATGTTTTTATTTTAATATGAGAATATAACATGTTTTATTATTTTAATAGGTAATAAAAGAATTAATAGTAAAGATTATGTGCCACTTATGTTTTTTTTTAATTTTAATGAAAGATTATAATATGTCTTCTTATTGTAATATATTACTTATTTTAATTTCATAATTTAATAATAAAAAAATTAATTTTAGAGAAATTGTAATCTTACAATTTAATAAGAAATTAGAGATTTTGTTTTTACATTATAATAGGTTTTTATTTTAATAATTTATTATCTTTACTTTTATAATTTAATAATAAATAATTATAGAGATTATGTACTACATATATTTTTTTAATAAGATATTATAATATGTATTTTATTATAATAAATTTCTTATTTTAATTGGAGATTATATTTTTACCTTGTAATAGGTTTCTTTATTTTAATAATTTATTAACAAAAAATAAATTAGAGATATTTTAATTTTATAATAAAAATTAATTGTATAGATTATGTGTTATGTGGCACGATGAGAAAACTTGAAAATATTTAATATATATATATATATCTATATATAATATATATATAATATATATATATATATATATATATATGATAAAGATTTTATAACTTAATAATAATAATAAATTACAATATTAATTAATTAAATTAATATATTTATTATTTTAATAGGAGATTATGTTTTCATATCGTAATAGATTTCTTATTTTAATATTATAGTTTTGAAATAAAAAATATTTGTAAAGATATTTTAATTTTATAATTTAATAATAAAAATTAACTATAAAGATTAAGTGCCACTGACACGATCAGGAAGCTTAAAAATGGTTGAATTTTATATATAATTTTATACCTCAATAATAAAAATTTAAAAAAAATTAAATTAATAGATTTCTTATTTTAATATGAGATTATATTTTAATATTTTTATATTGTAATATATTTATTCTTTTAATTTTATTAATTGTGGAGATATTTTAATTTTATAATTTAATAAAATAATAAACGGTAAAGATTAAGTGTCACGTGACGTTATGAGAAAAATTACAAATATTTAACATACATATATATACACACATATATATATATATATATGTATGTATATATATATTAGTATTCTTAAATTTTTACTACTGTTATTGTTGTTGTTGTTGTTGTTATTATTATCATTATTGATGTTATCATTATTTAAATTATTATAAAAATTATTTCTTAAAATTATATTAGTATTATTATATCAGTGTTATTATTATATTAGTATCGTCAATAGAGATGTTAAAAATCCCGTGGGAATGGGAACTCGATATGTTAGCGGCAGATTAAGTTATTATTATTATATTATCTTAAATAAAGGAACAATGTTGGAATTTAATAAATATATTAAGAGCATAAATGTGTGATTTCAAAGAACGTGAGTGCTATTCCCAACTGTCACATGTGAATGAGATTCCATTTAACTATTTAATCAATTCAAAACTAACAATCGTTCCAATTCCCCATTACATGAAGTAAACACATCTTTAATTAATACATTTTTTGTTAAGATTAATCATTTTTTTGAACAAAATTAGCACTGATTTATTGATAACATTTTTTTTTTCCGATTTAACCGCAACTTGATCTTTTGAGATCCAAATTCTGATTCAGATTTGAGATTTTTTAGATAAAATATTTCAAGATTCGAAATGAAAAATCTTTATAAGAAAAAAAACTATCTTTAAACCCGATTTGAAATTTTAATCGGTATTAAAAAAATTATACAAAAAATCTCATGACAATCAATGTGGCTACTGGACTCGAGACTTTCTAGACCACAATTAAATAATTAGGCTCTTCTTTCAGAAAAATTATATTTTGTACGAACACTAAAAATATTTTTCAGATTCCAAGCCACTACATCCTACAACGTTGGACAAAAGAAGCAAATAAAGAACTCAAAAGTGTTGAATATAGATCAAGTTTTGAGGATGAGCATCAAATGTCAAGAGCCTTACGAAGCATCCATGTTTGTCAACGTGTAATTCAATTGTCTAACCTTGCTGAAAAATCTGAAGATATATATAAAATGATAATCTCAGACTTAGACAACACCCTTAAGAAAGCTTTTGGAATGGAAAATGAATTGCTTGAGATAAGGAAGATGATGAAATGGATATGCATCACAAGAGTGGTGATCAGCTGACATTGTTGAAGTAGAAGACTGCTCTGTCATTGTTCCTTTGAATATAAAAGATCCACATGTATCACAAACCAAAGGTCGAAAGAAAAGTACTGAGAAACAACAGGTTGTGGTGGGAGAATTAAAGGTGGGCTTGAAATATCCTTAGCTCGTGCAACGATAAAAAGACGATCTTGTCAACTTTGTGGGGGTTATGGTCATAATCGTCGTACGTGTAAACAATATAATGGCGAAGGAGGTGATTACCAAGATGAAGAAAACATTACAGAGGTTGATGACAATGATATTGATGATTTAGCATAATGTGAGTTCTTTCTTTACTTTTTTTGAGTTTTTTTTTTTTAAGAATTTTTATTGTAATAATATATATCTCATGTTTCAAATTTACTTATACCTTTTTTTGTTCTATTGTAGGTACATGTGGCTGAAGAGAATCACAAAATTATCATTCATTGGTGGAATTTATTTATATATATTGAGTCCAAGTAGCTGAAGGAACTATGTATTACAATTATATTTGGTTACTGTGTTGTTACAAAGGACAATGAACAACAATAAAACAGAACACGGATGGTACAATAAAGTATCGGTAATAACTAAACAATAGTAATGAAAATAACACAGCTACAGGAGCGAAAACAGCTGAGCAGCAATGAACTAGCGACAGGAACAATTCAGAACGGAGGCAGTGCAGTAGTGAACGAAACATAGAGAATTCCGAGGCTTGTTGATGCCAACAATTTCCTTAAAACAAATTCGTCTCCCACCTTAGGTGCAGTAGAACACGAGACGATTGTTTCCCAGGATACAACGAAAAAATGTACGAGTAAGGGCACCACCGAACTCGTATACAACGAACCACTAAAGCGTTTGAACTCTTCTTAAAAAAAGTCGAAAACAAAGGAAAAACGAAAGGAACCAGTGTATGTTGTGTCAATGTCTTGTGAACAAAATTTCTGTGTTGTGCATTCACAAAAAATGAAAATCACAGCTCAAATAAAGGACATTAACATGTCAATTAATCACATGAGTGGGAGACCTTCCATTGCTTGTAACCACCAAGTTGATTAATATCATTAATTCAACTGTTATGGAACTTTAAAAGGCTTGGAAAAATAAAGAGACAAGTAAAAATTCGGCTGGGCCGGGCCCCCACATTTTGGTCCGACATTCGTGTACGCAGGACACGCGGGTGCACACGAGCCAAGCTTGATTCGGATTTGATTTGCCCCCCCCCCGCGCACGTAGAGAGAGCCTCTATCCTTATAACTTTTACCCATCTACTAATGAACAATCATATATAAGCATAATTTTCTCTCTATAGCTTTCCCATATGGGACAAGCTAACTTCTATTTATTTTCTAACACCAATGGGTGAACTTTGAGCAACAATTTCTCATTCACCCAAACATCATTTTAAGCATATGAATATACCATTTCGAAGTACTCACGGAGGAGTATCCGAATCATTCAATAACAACCACTAACACCAAGTGGACCATGCTTAAAATTGAGCCTCAAAATGCTTACTCATAAGCATTTTTTCCAATAATCCCCCACATGAATGAAAATTGGCGGAAAAAGTCGAATAAAATTTTTTATAAAACATTTTGTTTTGACCTAGAAGAGTTCAACGGTTCAACACCTGCATAGGATAGGTAGGCCTCAGCCTTTGAACCTTCCATTGTGAAAATATATCTCATTTACTAGCTGACAGTGGACGCGATGTCATTGAACTGTACTGCCGTTCATGTAAATGGAGAATATATATCACACAGATATTTAACCTAACACATCTGAGTTTCTTATTATTATGTTCATTTTGGCCATGAACATCAACCTGGTTCCGCAAGAGTTTCTAAGAATTGAGCCCCGTACAATTCCCTTTGAAGCGGCCCCACTTCTCTCTCACATAGGTGATTTCTTATTCAAGAGCATCTCGTAATACTCTGCTCGGATTCCCGACGCATAAGAATCATTAAAAGTATTTGCTTAACCTCAATCCATACGAGCATCACTGTTTCATTTCACCATAGGAATGGACTATAGGGTAACCCCCCACAGTGAACCAATTATGTCTTTTACGAGTAGGTTGTCCCATTGAACCTAGATCTTGGGATCTCCATTCAACAAGGTTGGGTTTTCCTTCATAATAAACATTTATCTAATGGGCTTTAGTCTCATTCCCCTCGATGATTTCACAACCAACTCTCTATTTAACCCTTTGGTTAGCGGATCCGCAATGTTGTCCTTTGACTTTACATAGTCAATCGAAATAACTCCAGTAGAGAGTAATTGTCTAACGGTATTGTGTCTACGACGAATATGTCTAGACTTACCATTATACATATTGTTATGTGCCCTTCCAATTGCAGATTGACTATCACAATGAATGCAAATTGCTGGCACTGGCTTAGGCCAACTTGGAATATCCTCTAGAAAATTTCGAAGCCATTCTGCTTCTTCAGCACACTTATCTAATGTAATGAATTCCGATTCCATTATAGATCTGGCTATCACAGTCTGTTTGGAGGATTTCCATGATATAGCCGCACCTGCTAGTGTAAACACATAGCCACTGGTAGACTTTGAGTCTTTCATGTCAGATATCCAATTAGCATCACTGTATCCTTCGACTACAGCTGGATATCTATGATAGTGCAACCCATAATTACGAGTAAAACGTAAGTACCTAAGTACTCTTACTATTGCTTTCCAGTGATCAACCCCTGGATTACTCGTATATCTTCTGAGCTTGTTTACTGTACATACTATATCAGGCCTTGTACAACTCGATAGATACATCAAACTTCCGATCACTCTAGAGTATTCTACTTGAGATATACCCTGTCCCCTATTCTTCGATAGGTGTAGACTCACATCTAAAGGAGTTCTAGCCACAACAGAATCATCATTGTTAAATTTACCAAGAATTTTGTCCACATAGTGCGACTGATCAAGAATAAGTCCATAAGGACTTCTCAAGATCTTTATTCCCAGAATGACATCTGCTAGACCCATGTCTCTCATGTCAAACTTGGATTTCAGTATATTCTTAGTAGATTTCACCATTTTAAAATTACTCCCGACAATCAATATGTCATCAACGTAGAGACATAAAATGACATAGCCAACTTCTGTCTCTCTGACATAAATGCATTTATCACATTCATTGATTTTGAAACCATTTGCCAACATGGTATCATCAAACTTTTAATGCCACTGTTTCGGGGCTTGTTTCAATCCATACAAGGATTTAACTAACTTACAGACTTCTTTGCTTGTCCTGGAGCTATAAAGCCTTCAGGTTGTTCCATGTAGATTTCTTCATCTAAATCTCCATTAGAAAGGCTGTTTTCACATCCATCTGATGTACCTCAAGATTGCGCAAAGCTGCAATCGCTAGTATCATCCTTATGGAATTTATTCTCGTTACAGGAGAATAAGTATCAAAGTAATCAAGACCTTCACGTTGTCTGTAACCTTTAATTACAAGTCTTGCTTTGTACTTGTCAATTGATCCATCTGTCTTTATTTTCTTTTTGAAAATCCACTTGGACCCTAAAGGTTTACATCCTAGAGGAAGATTCACTAACTCCCAGGTGTGATTTTGTAAGATGGATTCAATTTCACTATTGATGGCATCTTTCCACAAGGCACCATCAGCTGACCTTACAGCTTCGTTATAGCTTTGAGGATCATTCTCTAGCAAAAATGTCAGAAAATCTGGACCAAATGATTTTTCCGTTCTAGCTCTTTTGCTACGTCTTGGTTCAAGTTCAACAACTTGTTGATCCTCTGGAACATTTATTGTTCTTGGTCCTGACTATCTTCAATGATAGTCTCATGTGCCCGTTTGTGCATATTTGAATTCGAATTAGTTTTACAGGGAAAAACATATTCGAAAAATGATGCATTCCTCGACTCCATTATCGTATTCTTGTGAATATCTGGTACAGTAGACTCATACACAAGAAATCGATAAGCATTACTGTTATGTGCATATCCTATGAAAACACAATCAACAGTTTTTGGTCATATCTTCACCTTCTTAGGTGGAGGAATGACTACCTTGGCAAGACACCCCCACACTCGTAGGAATTTATAGGTTCATAAGGAGTTTTCCTACTTCTTTCTGTGGTACCTTATTTAAAAGGTAATTAGCTGATAAGACAGCTTCTCCCCACATATTCTGAGGTAAGCCAGAGCTGATTAACATAGCGTTCATCATCTCTTTCAAGGTACGATTCTTCCGTTCTGCAATCCCATTGGATTGAGGTGAATAAGGAGCTGTGGTTTGATGTATGATTCCATTTTGTTCACAAAGTGATTCAAAAGGGAAAACATACTCACCACCACGATCACTTCTCAACTCCTTAATTCTTTTATTCAGTTGATTCTCAACTTCATTCTTATAGAGAACAAATTTCTCTATAGCTTCGTCCTTGCTTTTCATCAAATACACATAGCAAAATCTTGTGCAATCATCAATAAAGGTAATAAAATATTTATTACCGCCTCTCGATTGTATTGAATTAAAATCACATACATCGGTATGAATTAGATCAAGTGGTTCAGAGTTTCTTTCAATACTATGAAAAGATGATCTAGTCAGTTTTGCCTCAACACAAGTATCACACTTATGTTTGTTATCAATTTTAAAATTGGAATGTGGTTCATGTTAATTAATTTCCGTAATGAATTAAAATTAACATGTCCTAATCTACCATGCCATAGATTAGAGTACTCAACAATATAAGCAGAAGAACTAGCTTTATTGATATTCTTAGGTTTAACAACCATTACATTGAGCTTAAAGAGCCCATCAGTTACATACCCTTTTCCCACATACATCCCATTTTTAGTTAAAACTACTTTATCAGACTCGAACACCATCCGGAATCCGTGCTTGTTCAGAAGTGATCCAGACACAAGATTCTTCCGTATTTCTGGTACATACAGAACGTTGTTCAAAGTCAACTTTTTCCCAGAGGTCATCTTCAGAATCACCTTGCCTTGACCTTCAATCTCAGATGTTGCTGAATTTCCCATGTATAATTTTTCCCCATTACCAGTAGGCTCAAATGAAGAGAACATGCTCTTGTCCGAGCACACATGTCGAGTGGCACCAGTGTCAATCCACCACTCTATTAGGTTAGAACCCATCAGATTCACCTCAGAAACCACAGCTGAAAGGTTAATGTCTGAAACATCTCGAGTCATATTTTCCATCACATTAGCCTCTTGATTCTTTTTCTTCTTCGACAGTCTGCACTCAGAAGACTTGTGACCCATTTTGTCACAGTTGAAGCATCTTCCTTGAAATTTGGATTTCTCGGAAACTCATCCTTTAGGGCCCATCTTTGACCCTTTGTTCTTAGGGTTCTTATTCTTATGGCCATGTTCAACAACATTTGCTTTGGCCTCATGAGATATTCCTCTCTTGTCAGATACTCGATTATCTTCTTCAATTCTGAGCTTAAGAACCAGGTCTTCAATGCTCATCTCTTTTCGCTTATGTTTTAGATAATTTTTGAAATCTTTCCAACCAGGTGGTAGTTTCTCAATTATCGAGGCTACTTGGAAGGTTTCACTTAAACTCATCCCCTCAGCATGAATTTCTGCTAGAATAATCTGCAGTTCTTGTACTTGGCTTAACACAGTTTTGGAATCAACCATCTTAAAATCAAGGAAACGGCCCACGATAAATTTCTTAGTACCGGCATCCTCAGTTTTATATTTTCGATCTAAAGATTCTCAAAGCCCTTTTGCTGTTTTCATTCCGGCGTACACACTGTACAAGGAATCACTTAGCCCATTCAGCACATAATTCCTACATAGGAATTCAGAATGTTTCCAAGCATCGATCGCACTGATCACTTGGATATCAATCTCACCCTCCGCGGGTACAAGAGCATCTTCCTTTAGAAACCTCGCAAGGTTCAACGTGGTCAAGTAGAAAAACATTTTCTGTTGCCACCTTTTGAAATTCTGACCACTGAATTTTTCAGGTTTTTCCGCAGCAGGATTGACATGGCTCACATGTCCAACAGGTTGTCTAGCCATAGAGGCAGCAACACCTTGGCCAGCCACAACGGCTGCCATATTAAGCCCAGAGGCTGTTGCAAGTTGGCCAGCCGAAGGGGCTGCCACTGCACTTTGGTCAGCCACGGGGGCTGCCACAACATTCTGGCCAGCCGAAGAGGCTGCCACATTCGGATCTACTGTGTTTGGACTGTTTTCCATATCCACAGAGTTGAATTTGTTTTAAGACTATACAATTATATTTGGTTACTGTGTTGTTACAAAGGATAATGAACAACAGTAAAACAGAACACGGATGGTACAATAAAGTATCGGTAATAACTAAACAACAGTAATGAAAATAACACAGCTACATGAGCGAAAACAGCTGAGCAGCAATGAACCAGCGACATGAACAATTCAGAACGGAGGCAGTGCAATATCGAACGAAACAGAGAGAATTCTGAGGCTTGTTAATGCCAACAATTTCCTTAAAAAAAATTCGTCTCCCACCTTAGGTGCAGTAGAACACGAGACGATTGTTTCCCAGGATACAATGAAAAAACGTACGAGTAAGGGCACCACCGAACTCGTATCCAACGAACCACTAAAGCGTTTGAACTCTTCTTAAAAAAAGTCGAAAACAAAGGAAAAACGAAGGAACCAGTGTATGTTGTGTCAATGTCTTGTGAACAATATTTATGTGTTGTGCATTCACAAAAAACGAAAATCACAACTCAAATAAAGGACATTAACATGTCAATTAATCACATGAGTGGGAGACCTTCCATTGCTTGTAACCACCAAGTTGATTAATATCATTAATTCAACTGTTATGGAACTTTAAAAGGCCTTAGAAAAATAAAGAGACAAGTAAAAAATCGGCTGGGCCGGGCCCGCACATTTTGGTCCGGCATTCGTGTACGCAGGACACGCGGGTGCACACGAGCCAAGCTTGATTCGGATTTGATTTGCACCCCCCCTCCGCGCACGTAGAGAGAGCCTCTATCCTTATAACTCTTACCCATCTACTAATGAACAATCATATATAATCATAATTTTCTCTCTATAGCTTTCCCATATGGGACAAGCTAACTTCTCTTTATTTTCTAACACCAATGGGTGAACTTTGAGCAACAATTTCTCATTCACCCAAACATCATTTTAAGCATATGAATATACCATTTCGAAGTACTCACGGAGGAGTATCCGAATCATTCAATAACAACCACTAACACGAAGTGGACCATGCTTAAAATTAAGCCTCAAAATGCTTACTCATAAGCATTTTTTTCAACACTATGTTTAAGGACCTCTGTTGTTAATCATGATAAAATAGTTTTATTTGGTTTTTTGTTTTGTTTTTTTAAGGACCTATGTCGGAATAATATTTTTGATTCAATTTAATGTCATTAACAATATGTTTGTAACCCCACGTTTGAAGGACTGTAACCCCACATTTTTTATTCATAAAAGATATGCTACCTAGCATAATTTCAAAAAATAAAAATAAAGATATGCAAGGGCGCATAACTAGCATAACTTCAAAAAAAATAAAGATATATGTGCCTTAGTATAACTTCATTTTTTTTAACATTTTTGTATTAACGTGTTGATGTGATAGAGAGAGAGAAAATCAGGTTTAGAAAAGAGAGAGAAAGTGTGTACCGAAAAAAAAAAGAGGGCTACTATGTCAAAATTTATTTTATAAACTGATTTTGTAAATTTTTAAATAATCAAAAAATTAAATTAATAAATAGTAAATTTGTAATATTTATTAAACAAATAAAAAATTGAAAAAATACAAATTTGAAATTTAAATCCCAAAGAAAACTATGTCATAGTTTTGCTAGGGCGCAAAACTATGACATAGTTTTGCTAGGGCGCACAACTATGCCATGGGAAGGAAATTTTTCACTTACATAAGGGCAAATTTGAAATTTCCGGGGAGACAATAGGGGGGTGCATGTCAGGGGGTGAGAGTAGTAGTTTTCGAAAAAAACAAGTAATAAATGAAGATAATTAATGTGATTTTATTAAAAATATATGTAATAATGAAGGTTTTTTTTAACCATTGGATCTACTTAAATCAAATGGCTTAAAAAAGGTGTAATTCTTTTAGAGTTACATCAGGTGTAACTTGAACCCATCTCATATTTATGCCATTTGATAACTTGAACCCATCAGGTGTTACACCTTTTTTAAGCCATTTGATTTATTATATTTATATATATTTATTGGTTTATTTATTAGTTATTTTATCTTATTAATTAAATTCATCTATTTAAATTTTTAATATTTTCTTTGACTTTATTTATTTAATATTCTTTATATATTTTATTTACTAAATTTATTTTTTCTACTTTATTTATCATATTGTAATACGAAATAATGTATATATCACAAAGTGCTTTAGGATGAGACTTTAGAGGTAATATAAATTAAAATTTGTGTTTTTATATATTTTTATGTATTTTTTTTGAATATTTTTACATGTATTTTTCTTTGAACATGGCTAAAACAAGATTGGTCTAAGAAGATTTTTATTTGAAAAAAATATTTGTGAGCAAGCTATACATATAATCACTTTAGTCATAAATGAAAAATTATCACTAACATAAAATAAAACATTTTATATCATACATTAATAGTGTTAAATAAATTAATAAAGAATCAAAAGAAATTAAATAAATAAAATTATATATATAAGATTTATTAAATAAGTAAAAGAGAATAAAATATAAATATAAAGAAAAAATAAATGGGATAACAAATAAAAGAAATAAATCAAAATATAAAATAAAATAATTAAATAATTAAATTATAAAGTAAAATAAAGAAATAAAATAATTAAATCAAAAAAATAAATATATTTAAAAAAAAAGCTAATAATCTCTATATTATAAAGCACAGTAGCGTGGGTTAAAGATAAGACAATTAATAATTACGATTAAGAGAGATAATATATACAAAGACCTATGTTTATGTGACTTAATTGACGGTTTATATCATTTCATTATAATTTAATGGTAGATATAGAATCATTTCATTATAAATTACCTTTAAAAATAATAATGGTAAGTTACTAAATAAATCAAAAAAATAAAATCATTTCATTATAGAATTTATCGTGAAAATTACAAAACAAATTAAAAAAACATAATACTTTCATTATAAAATCTATGACAATAATAAATTCCGTAACATCTAAGGACAATATCCAGTCATTTTATAAAGGGGAAAAACAATATTCTTAATAAATGCTGGACTCGTTAAAAGCCAGTGTGATGCTTATCTCCTCCCATCCCAGTCCCACTTGATAGTCTGTCTTAGGATACTTTTTAGAGCGTTGGAAAAAAATGGACAAGTTTTTTAACTTGAAAGACTTCGATGTGGAGCACAAGAATCCGTCGGAGGAAGCCTTGCGACGGTGGAGATCTGCAGTCACTATCGTCAAGAACCGCCGTAGAAGGTTCCGTATGGTCGCCGATCTCGATAGGCGTTCCGAGGCCGAGAAGAGAAAACTCAAAATACAGGTCCTCTCTCCTCTTTCACCCCATTCCTTTCCTTTCATTATTTTCTTTCTTTTTCTTTCCCTCTTAAATCTATTTTCTCGGCAACCAAAGTAGAAGGAGAAACCAATAATTCATACTGTTTTCAATTTTTTTTTTAACTCGGGAAACAAACAGAGGTTTAATCTAACGATTTAGAAATAATCGCCGCATCGGAGATGACGCTCGGCTGCATTTTTTCCAGCTGTTTTTGTCACTCATTATAGTAGCAGCTCAGCATAGTATCCAATAAACTCCTGCCACGTAACGGCAGACACTTTGCAATGCTGACCTGGCAAATGTTAATAAAATAGAATCATCAACACAGATTTTTATTTTTATTAGGGACTCACTTTACGGTGAAAAAAAAATCTCTTATCATGAGGGAAATTTTTTTTTTAAAAGCTCACTAAAGATTCTAAAATTTAAAACAACACATAACTGTAACTGCCACCTTTTTTTTTTTGGTCTGGATGGGTCAAACAGTATAACTGAACTTTTTAAATTACCTTGGAAATAGAGAATCTAAAAAAAGGTAAATGAAATTATTTGAAAGGACCATATTCTTGAATTGGGGGAGTCGAATAAATGAAAAGCTTTGATAGGGGTAGTTTTGGTGTTTGGTCTTTTAAGTTAAATTGGAATTTCAGTTGGTGGGTTTTGCGTGGCCGTTAAGAGTTTGAAATTGAAAATAAAGTATAGCTTCCATAATACGCCGGCAATTATTAAATTCTAATTTATACTTTACCAACCCCGAAACTTCCTTGAAGTTTCCTGCGAATGTAACAACTAAAATTGGTCTCAAATAGTGTGGTTTGGTGGTAATAATTTAGGATTTGATGGTCAGGAATCGAGTTCATGATTATATTTCATATAAGAGTTTAGGGATAGTCGAGAAATTTATTTACTTAATTTAAGTCCGAATTGGTAGTTTTACGGCGAGTTTCCAAGGTTAAAAAAAAAAAAAAATAATAATAACCACCAAAATCGAAGTCATGCATAGAGGGGCCAGGGAGACTTTATGAGCGGCTCAGCGCTGATAGAGATGGCCTGTTCTCTGGCCTATTTGCTAAAAATATGTTCTCGTCTTTGTATAATGTTTTATACACTTCCATTTTTCTTATCTATCCATTTGTCAGCTAGCTCGTCAGATTTGTACTGCTTCTCATCTTAAGAAAGTCCGGATAGAACCATTTTAAGGGATCATTCATTAAAATTATATATTGGTTTTTTTTTTTTTTTTTTTTGGTCATTGGTTAATTTGGTAATAATAATGACGTGATATTTAGTCCCATATATAACAATCTTTGTTTTTTTTTTTTTTGATTTATTTGCACGGCGGAATTTTGTCATTTTTGCTATTCTGACTAATGAAGGTCGTTCTTTAAGTTGACCTGAAAAACATATATTGAAAAGAGTAATTTTTTTTTCGGGATATGATATGATAGTGTATAACTTTTGATTGAATGCGGTTCCAACTTTAGCAGTTTAATCTAAAATCAACAACAAATTGCTCTAAGAGTCGTTTGAGTGATCAATCAAGAATTAATCATAAATTAATTGGTAATGATAAAATTGACATTTCGCATGATTGAGAATAAAAATTTTAAAATCCATCTCTCAAGATCTTCTAAAAATCATACATTTATGATAACAAAAAGATTAAATAATTTAAGAATCTTTAATCAAATTAATATGTACCGCAAATCGTTTTGATACAAATAAAAACATTTATCCTTATTTAAGAAATTTAATAAATAAATAATACTTGTGTTATTATCATGATAGTAATTCGTTTAAATCAAAACATAATTTTCACGCTTTTTAATCATTTCTAATGAAGTCATTTTATTTTTCACACAAAATCATCAATCAAAACCTTAAAAAAATATTGAAAAAAATAAAATAAAATAAAAATTGAAATCAAACGTTTTTGAGAATTTGAAAATAGTCGATTAATTAGTCAAAATTAACCGAATTTTAACATTGGTTTAAAACGGTTAAAATCGATTAGATAGATCGCTCAAATAGCGATCTGCGATTAAGTATCGATTAATCGGCACTTAAATTTTATAGGTTCCAACACAGTTTGTCTTTTTGCTATTCTGATTAATGGAGGTCATTTTTTTTTTATTTTCACCTGAAAAAGCATATATAGATATATGTATAACTTTATTTGCTATGATATGATAGAATATATAACTTTGTTTAAAGGTGGTTCCAACTCAGTTTTATTTTTTAATAAGTTTGTGTCCTAATCAGAATCAGAACAAAGTGTTTTTTTTTTTTCTGGAATAAGGAATAGAAGTATTATAGTAAGTCATGTTAAGTTAAAGAGTTACATTCCATTTTAATCAAATTCATAGTTTACCAGTGGAAGAAGACTTGGGAGTATGTGAATTTGAAATGCTAAAATTATGTTTATTAACTTGATCTCAGCATTTTTAATTACTTTAATTAGGCAGAATGTTAATAGGACTAGGAAGAATGTTAATAGGACATATCGATTTTTGTTGTATTACATATATAAAACTTTAGATAAAACCAAGAAATGAACCTGTTGGCGATTGATGCGGAAGTGGATTGTAATTTGTAACAAGGTTATGTCACTATTGTTGTGTTGGGGTTATTTGCGGTTTAATCGGGTAGTGCAGCGGAACGCAAAAAATAATTTTTTTCCGATTTTGTTGATTTTTCTTGGGTAATTAAAATAAACTAATTTATTTTAATCACACAAATCTGAAAAATCAGATTTTTGCACTAAAATCCTACAATTGCCGAGAAGTCGAGAACCCCACAAATTATGAAATTTTTGCATTTTGATCATTTTAGTCGTACTTTGTCAATTAAAAGGTTAGATGATTTACAATCACTACCAAAATAATTTTTACATCTAAATATATAATATACATCAAATATATGAAAAACCCCAATTTTGATTTAGACATAAACCCTAATTTTGCTAATTAATCAAATTAACCAAAATGAACCAAAATTACTTTATATTCACATTTTAATCCAAGCTATCCAACATCGATCAGGTCTCATCAGTTTGAAATAACTCAAGAACATTTATAGGTCATTATTGAGTGACCTAACAATTTTAGAATAGCATCAAGTCATCTAATGACTATAATAAGCCTTATTTACACTAAATAAGCTTACTTTAAATTACTACACATGCATATATCCAATTTTAAGCATCCAAGCATCTCAACACAAATTCAAGAGAAAGAAAAACAAACTCACATCATATGTTGAGCTATAGAACAATAGAAACAATTTCCAATTGAAAGAAATTAAGCAAATACCTTATTTTCAAGCTTTTAATTGTATTTATTCGTTAGCACTTTGTTTTTCTCTCAAGCTTTCTATTTTGTGTTCTTGAAAACTTAACTTAATAAAGCAAAATGAAATAAATTACTTTATATATGTTGGATGCCTTGGCCGAAACCCTAAGAGGGGAATTTGGTCATTTTGTGCTTTATTTAATCTAATTAATTAAAGCTGAAGTTACTTGTTGCATTTGTTGACTACAATCATAAAGTAACTTGCCATATGTAACCATTTACATCAAGCCATTAATCATGCAAATGATGACTTTTGATATTTTTATTTTCATTAGTTAATTATTTAACAATTAAATAATCAAATAATTAATTAATATAAATATCAATACATATGTATTTTATTTACATTAAATAATAAATACATATATATTAATGACATGTGTAAAAAATCGTATTTTGATAATTAATTAATGTGTATTTAATTAAATCATGTATTAAATATAAATACACATTAATTAAGAAATGACCGAAATGCCCCATTTGCATGTATATGATGTATTTATTCGTTTAACCGTTAAATGATTTATGAATAATCAATATTATTCATAAAATTCGCCATAGTGCTCTCCGAGTTTATTTCATTATGTGAGACTCTAAGTTTAGGTATATCCGTCACAAAATCTAATTTCGTGTCCATAATCTATCGACCCGTAAATTATGACGACCATGGATAAACTCGTTGAACTATATAAGTCGATGTCATTGCATACGTATAATCCATTCGTCACAGGTATCCGGATTAAACTGGAGATACAGATATAAACGTCAAATCTCCTTAGGTATAATCTCGTCGACGTATTAATTAGCAATCTCTAAATAACACTTAGAACTCACTTCTACAGTGTACCATGGGCCCATGGATTTAACAGATCGCTAATTCCATATTGAATACCTATGCTCTGTACACAGAACTGACAGATCCTTTCTTGATACACAAAAGATAGCCTGAGAATCAGTCCACACCGAACTAATAGGCGGAGGTCCGACCTTAATAGGTTGGTTACATGATTTCCATCAAAATGTGGAAGATATCTCATATATCCACAGTGATATCTCAAGTCAAAGAATCACTATGTTACTCAACCCGAAAAAATTATTATTAAGAATCTTCAGTGAGTCGTTTAATGTTTATCCGATATAAACACCTACATGTTTATACAATCTTCGAGACTTATGGTTCATTGAGTAATAACCATTGAAATCATAGATTCCAATATACGACAAGTACCGGTCTCTGCGAGTTTACTTACTGACCAAGTAATGTAAATCTTGACCAGGAACAATTGAAAAATGATACTGTTATGATAAAACTTAATGACAGTTGCTATGCTTTTGCAACTGTATCACAACTAATCATTCTAAGGTCTGATACATCTTTACCATATAATAAAAGATGTTATATTAATGAAACTGTTTATTTTATTCAAAATAAAATATTTACATAAGTATTTACAGGGAAATACAACATAAAATTGGCACACCGAGCACCAATCGTAACATGTTGGTAGGAAGATGATCACGGAATTAGAAAATCTTCTTCTCACATTGCAAGAGCCTTTATTGCAATAATCATAGGAGTAGGGGTGGCAATTTGGGTCAGGATTCGTTTATTCGTTCGATTCGATTTGCTTTAAAGCGAATACGGGTTTGAAAAATGGATTCGTTTAATAAATGGGTCAATTCGATTCGATTTGTTTATTAACGAATCGAATACGAATTTAAACTTATTGATTCGTTTAAGATTCGTTTTATTATTTATATTACTAGTTCTTGTTATTTTTCAATTAAGATTCGAGAAATTATAGTTAATTACCATAGAAAAAGAAATATTTTTGATATTTGGTGAGGTATTTTTAGTAAATATATTAACTACATATTTCATATGTATATATTTATGAAGAATTATTGTAAATAACTGTGGTAAATTATTTTATTAAATAATATCACGACTAAACGAATATTCGTATTCGATTCGTTTAATAAACAAATCGAATACGAATCCTGATATTAGGATTCGTTTAATAAAAGAATCGAATACGAATCCATCATATTTTGATTCGATTCGTTTAGGATTCGATACAAATTCGATTCGTTGATTCGATGCAATGTGAGGCCCATGAACAACTTCTATAAACTAAAGATATAAATTGACAAATCTCATCGTAAACATTACAAAAGATTAAACATTTGTTCATCATGTATCCTAGATTTCATTTTTCATTACATCAGTCCAAACATACTTAATCGTTCAACATAAGTTATGCTTAATTTCTATGCACTTATGTTCTCAAATTGTATTTGTCCCAGATGGATTATACAACTGGTCGATTAGTGAATACAAAAGTTAGATGTATGAAAAGAAATTTGCCCTCCCTACTCATATGTTTTAGATCCAATTCCAGCCGGTCTGCTTTCCTAAACATGTTTCATTTATCGCATAACATCATAGTCTTAGAATACATGCTAAAACATCACATATTCCAAAAAAAAAAATGCTAAAATAGCTAACATATGTCTTTCACCTTAAAATATACTTAGACAATGAGGAAACCCTGACTCATTCACTCATTTCCCTTATTGGTCACAAAAGTAAACACGATATGAATTAAGTGCTACAATGAAATCTTCTTTCATAAAAAAGCATATGTCTAACTCGTTTATTATATAGATCTTAGTTTAGCCACTATCCAAGCGTCAAACCCAAGTTCTTAAAACACTTGCTCTCCACTGAAGCCATAATAAAGTCTCGCATCTGGCTAAATTAGGTTTCCATGATAGTGGAGTATGTCACGGTCAATCCAAGAATTCAATCAATATAGACCTCATCTTGACCTTGACATATTCTTTAGAATCAATATTAGGTCCATGACAATAGATCTTATATTTGACTGTCTTGTAATTCTACGTGCCTAATCCCAACTTATTCCCAAAGCAACTGAGCTGACCACTCGTGTAAGAAAGTTGGTCATAACTTGTCGACTATTTATCATATTTCATGTGTGATTATACTAACTTCACATTTAAGTACTGAACAAGTATATTATAAACAACATTCTTTTACAAGAATATCCACTGTTCATAGCACTACAGCCCGCAGAACCCCCAACACATAAGCATCTCTAATAACCTGTTTAATCTATACCATGTTTGTGTGGATTCATATTGCAAGGCCATTTTTCTCTTGGTCGTAATATCTTTGTTGCATCATTATGTCTCTTCGTGTTTTGATTTTGTTGTGGTACAATTTATCCTCTATATAAGAAACTTTTTTTTTGGTTACAAATATTGAGTGAATAGTCTCTAAGCATTTGTGACAATTTCGAGATTTTTCAAAATATTTCTAAGTAAACGTGTCTTACATCGGCACTGAAACATGCTTCCAAATTTACCTAACAAATTCATTCATTATTGCCAACCATCATTCGCACATCACAATATATATTCTTCGACTTTTTAAACATGCATGTAACTGTTTTTTCAATCATCCAAGACACACAATAAATTATAGTTTGATTAAATTTAAGATTCTATTATTTGGAGGAATGTATATCCTTTTGAGCTTGGACTATGCACTCAAAATCTTTGGCAATGTCCTTTTGAGCATGCAAACTATCTGCGCAAAAACTTTGGCACAACACTTGGGCGTTGTTTGCTTCATATATACTTATTCCTCTAGTTATCCATTGAGAGATGTAATCATTACATCTATATGACATAATTCAGGGTCAAAATTAATTGTACAGAAGGAACCTCTTAGTCGGTCTACATCACTTGGGCATAACTTTTAGCAACCAATCAAGCTTTATACTTCTTGTACTTGTATCTTTCACCTTAAACTCACAGTTTAGGCAATAGACTAACCAAGTCCTTGACATGGTTGACTTCTACCATAACCAAGTGTAATCTGAAGTAACCTGGCACTTCTAACTTATGAGCGATCAAAGAGATGCGGCCAGAACACATAGATATATTAATGAGTGTTATCATTATGGACTCTATGTTTTAGCCCTTATGTTAATTTTGCTACACATGTCAAAGATGGACTACTTGCAATGAGTTTATGACTCTATTTCCTTTGCCAAATAGTTGCCAAGTTATTTCTCCACTAGACGACTCATACATATATGCTTTATCACTTTTGCGAGTGAGCCTAATGGTCCCTCTTAGCCAATTATAACTTTCCAATGAGCCTAATAGTTCCTGTCCAGCCAACTAAGCCATATATATTGTATTCTAGTGTGCCAAATATTGGCATGTGCATCATCACCAGAAGAATGAACAACTTTCCATTAAGGTTAGAATCATCTGACTCATTACCTTTTTTCATGAACCACCCTTCAAAACCAAGCTTCGTCAAATTTCAGATATACGTCAAAAAAAAAAAATGGAGCTTATATCATTGACTTCTACATCGAGGTTGCACCCATGTGTAATTTGTCTTGTCATTTGACAATTATAATGAAACTTACCAAAAACTTTTGTGCTCTCTAGTCACACGGTCTTTGGCCGTTGAATATATTTCTGCTCAGTGCAATCACGAGTGAAGCAACTCAAACTAACCCAATGGTTGGTAGCCATCCAATTGTTCGTTCATTTACCAGCACGATTGCCTTCTATGGCATTTTCTAGCATCTCAGGATCGAGTCCCCAATTCCCACCGGAAGTGATTACCTTGTCTCTTGTGCTCTAATCCCGAAGCTTTAAGCAAGCTAGAGTCTGTCATTTAGAGTTAACTAGAAATATAAGCCAACTCTAGGCGCTCTTCCTCTAGATCGAAATGATATATAACAATATATTTGATTAAAAGTCTTAAGCGGGCTCTAGGCGCTAGCATTTTAACTTAATAATATTGTCATTATGCATTATATATCTCTTAGATTATCCCAGCTATCAAGGTTGGGCATCTCATAATCTACACAAAACATAGATTATCCCA